>JANHFX010010463.1:0-20194 GCA_027560015.1 Chloroceryle amazona
GAAGAGAAGAGAAGAGAAGAGAAGAGAAGAGAAGAGAAGAGAAGAGAAGAGAAAGAAGAGAAGAGAAGAGAAGAGAATTTATAACCTTTGGAAGAAGGGGCAGGAAACTCAAGAGGACTACAAAGATATTATGAAGTTATGCAGGGAGAAAATTAGAAGGGTTACAGTCCAATTAGAAATTAATCTGTCTACTGCCATAAAAGACAATAAAAAATGTTTCTATAGATACATTAACAACAAAAAGGAGAGATAAGATGAATCATCTCCATCTTTTATTGGCTGCAGGGGGAAGCATAGTGACAAAGGATGAGGAAAAGGCTGAGATACTGAATAATGTCTTCTTTGCCTCAGTCTTTAAGAGTAAGACCAGTTGTTCTCAAGGTACTTGCCTTCTTGAGCTGGAGGGCAGGGATGGAGATAAGAATTAAATTCCCATAATCCATGGGGAAATGGTTAGTGACCTACTATACCACTTGGACACACACAAGTCTATGACGACAGATGGAGTCCACCCAAGGGTACTGAGGGAGCTGGTGGAAGCACTCACTAAGCCGCTTTCCATCATCTACCAGTAGCTCTGGCTAAATGGGGGGGTCACAGTGGACTGGAATTTAGCACATGTGACGTCCATCTACAAGAAGGGCAAGAAGGAGAATCCAGGGAACTACAGACCTGTCAGTCTGACCTCAATGCCAGGGAAGTTTATAAAGCAGATCATCTTTGGGTGCTGTCATGCAGTACTTACAGGACAAACAAGTGATCAGGCCCAGTCAGCATGGGTTTATGAAAGGCACGTCCTGCTTGACAAACCCTTCCCTCCTCCACTAGGTGAGTCACCTTGTCATAGAAGGGGATTGGGTTTGTCAAGCAGGACTTGCCTTTCATAAACTATGTGTAATTTAGAAATATTCATTTATTTAAATGCATATAGTTTAGATTATTAGTACACTTATAAACATGAAGGATATACTTTAAGTTATTTTATAGTTGTTAATTACATTGTTGCTAATAAGTATTTATGGTAGCTGTAAAAATGTACATACATTTAACTAAAGAAATATTTAATAATACAAAATTCAGCTATTATTTTTAATTTTCTTATGCTTTTTTAAATGAAAAGAACTGTAGAAAAATCTGATCTAATCATTTGTTCCACATCTCTGATTTATCACTGAAGATAATTTCCTAATTAGCATTTTGACCTTTATAAATTTAATTTAGTGAATCTTTCATTAGTAGTAGACCATGCAGGAGTTGTGGATTAAACCACTAACTTTTTCTGATAATACAAAATATACTTTTAAAAGTTTTTGGAAGTTCCTATATTTACTTAATTTGGTGTTTGATTCACAGCAACCCATTTTAGGTCAAGCTAGCAATTCCAGCAGAATGCAACTTAACAGACCATAGGAAAAATATCAGTCTGATTCTTAGGAAGGGTTTTGCAAATCAGATTTCCTATCTTGGCTGAACTGGAATTATTTCTTGTAATACTTTTTGAAATTATTATTCAAATCAAGAACATTAAAAAATTAATGATATGTGACACCATACACCAAAAGCTTCTGATCACTATGCATGTGTCCCACTAAGACTGCAAGAATGGTAAGTACAGTCTTTATATGTATCACACACAGAATAGAGGACACCATCTAATTGTTTACAGATGCTTTCTCTCTGTTTTCATCTTCTAGACAAAAATCAACAAGTGTTGGACCATTTATCCAGATGAGCAACCTGTTTAAAGTAATTGCTACAGTGCTAGGTTCTCAGAGGCTTCAACCTCACCCAGTATACTTTTCCACAGAAACACTCTGACATTTGATTAGAATACCTTTTCCCACAAGAATTCTGAGGTATAGTAAATAACAGGTGATTTTGGGGAACTACTGTAGGTATAACTCTTGTTATAGTTACTGCTGGAGCTTGGTGTTTGGTTGTTGTGGCCAGGAGAATATTAACGCTAGTGGAGGATTTTCAGCAACACTTGTCTCTCCTCTAGGTCAGTGGTGCCTTTAAGTACATGTTCTATTAATTCTTATTCAAACTCCTATGAACCACATAGGAGTTTATGCTTAGGTCATGTTAAATGTAGAGGGATATCTGTTTGTTGTGGAATTAAGAATTTTTGGCAATCAATATAATATTCTTTTGTTACTATAGGCTTAAGAGGCTCTTGTGTGAATTTTGCCACTCCTGAGCTGTAGAGGGGGTCCTGGAACCACAGACCAGTGAGCCTGACTTCTGTCACAGGTAAGATGTCAGTGTTTGTCATATGAATTAAGACGAATGAGTGCATGCAGAAACAGTCTGTTGGAAATGTGACAATATGGCTTCTGTCATATTGCGACAATATAGCTTCTCAGCCTGCCAAAATCAGGTCAGGGCAGACAGTGACATCTCCAAATTTGTAAACTGTAGGAATTTGTACAGTTCTGATGCAACATATAAACCAGTTGTGGATCTACTTTTCAATACTTACAATACAAAGTTAGGAAGCACTTGATGAAACTAGTGGTATTGATTTGAAACAGATAGTTTACACAATAACAAAAATAAATTTGTGTGACTTGCTGCCACAGGAAATTGTGGCAGGAGACAGCATCAGCAAGTTCAAGGGACTAGATGAATTCCTGGACAGCAGGTCCAGAAAGTAATATTAACAGCACTAGGCAGAAACACATTAACAACCACAATTATGTCTGCCCAGGGAGTATGAGTAGAATAGACAGCAGAAGCTGATTGGTTTTGCATGCTCTGCATATTTCTAAATAGCATCTCCTAATGCCAGATAGAAAGACAAAATAGATGGCCAATGTTTCTGAGATAGCAGGACATGTCTTAACATTACTATTTCACAGGTAGCACTGCTCTACGTTCTTTCATTTGGTATTCAGGTAGTTTGGAGTTCAATGTATTATTTCCTGAGTAACTCTGCTTTGCTGGGGGTCATTTTGTACCACCTTCCAGAGAGCACTAATTACTCTAAGAAGCTTTACTGATTTTGGTGTGTAAAAATTCCTTCATTCAGGTAGAATATAGCACAGCTGAGTCTCTGGAGACTTTCTTTCTTCACTCACAATACATGAAAAAACAACCCTTCATGAGTTAAAGGAAAAAAATATGTTACTAAGTTAAAGGAAAAGCACAATAACTGTCAAGTAATTTCCAGTGCAACATCCTTGACATTGTGTGCTTCTAACTCTTCAGTCCTCAGGCAAGAGCAGTTCTCTTCTTTCAATGATGGAACATAATCTATAGTGCACATAATCTATAGATTTAGGATCCTGATGTATAGAAAAAAAATCTGCATATAGACAAATCACACTATGTTTTACATTGGAGCTATGTAGTTGTTAGTCACACATTAAGACATTACTCTGTAGACAGTGTGAAGTATGACTTACCTGGTGAGAAAGCTATAAGGAAAATGTAGAATCAGCTATTAGCATGTACCTAGGGTACAATTTCTTTGAAAACAGAAACAGCCCAGAGGACTTTTTAATGATCACAGCCATATATCCCATATAAAGACTCACAGCCCTAGCAGCCAGACATACTTTTCAGCAAACAACCCATCACTGACTCCTTATGAAAAAGCCAGTTTCTGACTACTGATACATCACACAGCATGATAATGTTTATTTATTTTACAATTACTCCTTAGGGAAGAAAGCTAATACCTCTGTAAGTACCCAAAGTGCAGGAATCTGTGGGAATAGATACATATATTGTGAGTTAAAGTATATTGTTACTTGACTTGATTGTGGCATGTATTTACAGTTTATCATGGAGGGTCACATGGTATAATCCTAAAACAACGGCATATTTACTTTTATGACAGTTTGACTTGGAGCTAAAAATTACATGCTTACAATTTTATGATAATTCTTTACTGACAATGTAAAAAAATACCCACAAAATGACAGAAGGTGATTGTAGGATAGACCAATATATTGGAGTGAAAACAGATTCAAAGACCTCAAGAAAATTGGTCTTCCTTTCTCCATTGCTGTATGTATAAAAAATACTTGTGCTTATGAAGATATCAGAGTTCAGACAGTGATATTAAATAACTTCAATAATTCTGGGAAAGGTCTGATATTCAGTCAACTCTTCTGCCAGTTTTCTTCTCCCACCTTTTCATCCATTCCTGCATTTTCTAATGGAGATTAGACTTTTTAGGCTTTTAAAGATACAGTTCAGAGAGTATTTGCCTATTTCTTTTTTCCCCTCACACTTTCTCTTCCCCTTCATTTTTCCCTCCGTCCCTCATCCCCACATTATTCATGTGGACAGGGCGACTTGAACACAGGCATGATGCCTTTAGAATCCAAAAGTAATAGAAAATGCGTTAGGGAAAAGTTCCACAGTTAGAATAAACAGTAAGGGAGTAAACTCTGCTATAACTCAGCAGAACAATAAGATAAAAAAAATTAACAAGATGATCCTCTAGTGTTTTTCTCATCAATTTCTGCTGTAATTTGGATTTGATTAGATCTCTGTGAGATCCTTTTGTTTTCAGCAAGAAAATGGAAGTGACAAAAAGGGATCTTATCTTAAGCTCTGGTCTTGGAAAATCTTGTAGAAATGTTAAGCAGAAATAATGTTACATTTTCTTTATATCTTACTGTTTCAAGTAGTAAGTCAAGCAGTAAGAGTTAATAAAAATGTATTTGTATATATGTGTCTGTTTTAAATATGTCATTAGAAATATTTTTAAATGAAAGAATGGAGATTGCTTTTGCAAAATCTGCCTATACTTTTGCCATTTTTTGTGACCATTTTCCTTTGCACCTTAAAGAACAGATTGAAAAGAAGTCTGAGAAAAGGTTCTGCATTATTATCTCTCTGATAAATGCATAGGGAGAGGAAAAGGCTGAAAATATCATATGTTGTAATGAATGTCAGCAATCTATTTCAGTGGAATCTCAAGCCTGGGAGAAGTGGAGCAAATTCTGGTAAACAAACTCCAGATGGAGGTAACAGAAAATGTGATGAGAAATGGCACTCAGTAGGAATACCTCCAAAACATAATTAAGGAGGTAGAATGACTCAAACAAGATGAATAAGCCAGTATTTCACTTGCAATCTTGAGAATGTTTTGATGCTTGGGGTATTTGAGGATTTGAGGTTACTTATGTTTCTCAAAATAAAATTCAACTGCTGTTTTAGTATTGGCATTTAGATTTGAGATCTGTTGACACTTAAGTGCTAGTCTTACCTTATGACAGTATTCCAACACCTTCTACTTTTTTTTTTTTTTCTGTTGATTAGGTAATACTAGTTTGCATATAAAGCCAAAATTTTCTCCCTAGTTAAATATCAGAATTAGACCATTGTATTGCATGTTTTGTTTTTTTTGACACTACCAGTCAAGTATGATGAAGATTAATGAAATAGCATCTATTAATGGCCCAGAGATGAATATAGCTATTCCTCTGAACACTGTATATTTGCTTCTCATGGTGTATTTTCCTCTTTCCAGCCCCATTTGATCACTGTAGAACTTCATCTATGGTAAACGAAAAATTTAAAACTGAGCTCAAAAAAAACAACCAACCAACCAAAAAAAAAACAAATAGCAAATTAATGGATGTAAAACACATTGAAGGTTATTAACCACAAAGATACCTGACTCAGGATATGTCTAAGCCTCAAGATGGCTGAAGACACAACTTACTGTAGTAAAAGCTTTCTCTTGCTTACACGCTTCTTCAAGTATTACTTACCATGGAACTAGACTTTTGACCCTATATGTCAAATCTAAATATAGACAAAAATAACCCCCCAAATGTGCACTCAGGTGACAAAACTAAGGTGGAGTTACTGAAGGTGAATTTTGTAGACTTCAGGGTTTAGGAAGAGGGAGAGTTATTTCCTGCAATTTTCCTTCTGATTATGATGCTTGTGAATAAATAAAAAAATGCACTCTCTGTGACAAGTAGCTATTTTTTTTCCAGTGAGCAACTTAATGTGATTTATTCATGTTGTAAGATTTTTCACCATCAGTGCAATTGTATGTATGTAGTACAGAGGAAAAGTAACTTTGTGCGCTTTGAGAAACACTGAGTTACACTTTATTAGAACAAATCCTACCCCCAAAAACCCCTTTTTTTCATAGATTTAACTTATTTCAATTAATTTTAATAACAGGTGAATATTAGAAAAAAAATAAACACTCCCCAAAACAAATACCAGACAAAATGGGAACAAAAAAACCCTCCAAATAATAATTAAAAAAAACCCAAAACAGTAGGGTAGCAAAATCTTAAATCTCATTCTGGAACATTTAGATTTTCATTTTCATCTGAAAACTATTCAGGTTCACAGCTCTTTTGGAAGATAGGATCTACAATCAGCACAATTTGATAAATTAGATATTTGGATTGAATTCTGAAAATGAGTAGATATGCAGAAGAAAATGAGGCGGTTTAAGTAATTGGTTAGTATCAAATGCACAGAAGGTAAAAGAGAGAAGTTGTCTAGATAGCTGTATCACAGAGTAACATTCAGGGATTAAAATGAAGACAACATTTATTCAGATACAACACATTAGGATTATCACATAAGAAAATAAAGGAAGATGCTCTGATCTATTACTGACTCTGTCAGAAGATAGATATGTGATACATGTTTTCTGAATGAAAGGAAAAAAAAAAAAGAAAAAGAAAAAAAAAATGATACAAAGCAATTAAATACAATTCAGAAGACACCTAAAATATGGAAAATAGAATCATAGTTCTGGTTGGAAAGGACTTAGGGACTTTTGAAGGTCATATAGTCCAAACTTACTTGCAATGAACAGGTACTTCTTCAGCTAGATCAGGGTACTCAGAGCCACATCCAGCCTGACTTTGAATCATCCCTGTGATGTTTATGACACAGAATAAACCCCAGATCTAAATTTCCATTGAAATCAAGAATCTGAATTTATCTAGGTTTCAGCTTTCTTTGTACCTAAAGAGATTTTGTACCTATAAGAGATTAACTTTTTTTTTACAATTTTGGGTTTAGTATGGAAAAAGAAAGACACAAAATAAGAAAGATTTTTTTTATATATATTTTTTTTAGTAGCAAGTGTCTATTGTAGTAGAAAAAAAGTTTTTTGAATATCCTACAAGAACCTGTCAGGTGAACAGTAAAATAAACCACTCTGAATCTAATAAAATATTTTTTCATTAAAAATGGAATTTCTTAGGAAAAATAAAATAAAATGAAAATATGAGAAAAGGGATTATTAGTTTAAAGGGTATGGACAGTGAATAACCAGTTCTGATTTTTTTGAAATATCTGGTAAGTTTGAAAATTCAAGGTTTCTGAGGAAGTTAAGGAATTTGTGATTGCTTTCTCTGAAAACAGCAAAAATGGTACAATTGTCTATTTGAAATGCAAGTTTAATAAAAGCTAGTGTGACAGGTGGAATGCCAATAAATTAGAGACAGTACTGTTAACTTCCCCTTAGTGCCTCATCTTTCATATCTCTTCAAACTGAATACATTCTTTTTGACACTTTTTGAGTAAACAAAGCTTTTACGTGGCCTGACTCTCCTGGGTGAATAAATGGAAAAATCAACATTCTGCTGGATTTTATATATTATTTAAACAGACTTAATGGGATTCTTTTATATATATATATATATAAAGAGAGAAATGTAATGAGGTGAAGATACTGTACAATATCATTAAATAGAAAATATATTTAATCAGGAAAATGACACTGCTCTGATGACTGTTTTTTCTGAAATAATACACTCTGAAAACAAACTGGATATGATGGTACCATAGTACCACCCCCTGCCCCCCCCGCGTTATTTAGTACAGAGAGGCGGCTAATTCTTAGTGTCACTGAAAACTGTAAATTTAGAAACAGGTCAGGCAGTGGTTGCTTTTCAATGTTGAGTCAGGGTCTACTGTCATAACGTGTGGAAATCATATTATCTGTCTCAATAGAACCTCAAGATATATTGTAATAAAACAAACAGCTTAATAGTAAAATAGAATAAGAATGTAATTTTAAAAGCATGTTAAATTTTCTGCCACTTCAAAAAAATGCTGACATTTTTAATCTTATTCACATTTTCTGTGAATATTAATTATAAATGTAATTTAGCCAATAAATATAGATTCCAATATAATTTTATTTGGGCAATAAGTGCAGAACAGGTTTCGTTGTTAGAGTACTTTAAAGAAAATATTAACATTTTTAAAGATCCAGAATATTTTTCTCCCCCTTGAAAAGTTGCAGCCTGTTTTGTTGTTGTTTTTTTTTCTATTTTTGAAACTTCCTAGATGAAAGGTGCATTTCAGACCAAAACCTGTGGCTTAGTTTTTACATAGGAGACAGCAAGTACTAGTAATGCATCCATAAACATTCAGGTTACTATCCACATACTGCAGCAAAGTGTGGGGATTGGTATATCTGGTGCTGAAAATCAAGGTCTCCCTTGTGGCAGAAAGAGGGACCAATGCCTCCCTACCACCATTATGTAATTCAGTACAAACATAACAGGATATGATTGGAAAAGTAAAAGTCCATCCAATCATCCTGGAAGCCAGGTGAGGAAGAGGCAGATGTGACACAGCCTGGAGGCTAGGAAATAGAAGATATGGGATAAGCTTCCTTCCTCTGATATTTTTTTAAGATGCATTCTGTCCTGTCACTTATATTGTTTTATTGCAGCTGCTATATGAATGCATCTCCAACAGATTTCCTGAGACCTTCTTATTTTTGGGTTTGTTTTTTTTTGTTTCCTTCTAGTCTAGAAATTTAGTTTACATGTGGGTAATCTTAAGCAGTATTCACAAATCCATTGCATGTTCTTTATCAGTTGGAGCTGAACAGATATGAACAAGGTCTCACCCTTGGATATCACTCTTCAGCTTGTCTGTGGTGTTCGACAACTTGAATTGTCCCCAGACCTGCTTACTTTTCCCAGTATTTCCAAATATCAAGTACTTTTCCTTGTTCCAGAAGCATAATCCTGTGATAATTAACTGTAAACTGACAGTTAATATTGTTGAATATAGGACTGGACCCATAAAGTTAAAATGTGGGTGGAGTATTCAGTGAAATTAGCTGTAAAAATCTATTTGCAAACAATCATTCAGTCTGTAGGCTGATTTTGCAACCCTCAGTCATGATTAAATAGATTGAGCTATTCTCTGGCATTTCATGCTGCCTTTTTAAATTTTCCAGCAATTGCTGTTTAGAGCTTGTGGCTCGGCACAAAGTACCTTTTTATTTGTGCTAAAAATAATTTAATTCAAACACTGCCTAATCAAGGAGAAACTAAATTTTCTTTTCAATAGTTGACTCTTCACAGTGAATTACAAAAGAAGTTAAAAATGTCAGAACACAAACATAAAATCATTACGATGAACCCACCTAACTTTTCTATTTAGCTGATGTTCTTTCCTCTCCATAAGTTTGGGTTGTTTGTTGTTTGGATTTTTTCAAATCCTTTAACTGTCAATATTTTAATGAGGCTGTTCATAGATAAAGAAAAGCACAGATTAGATCAGATCAGATATCATGGGAAATTGTAAGATCAGAGTTTACCCTTTCATAAGTCTGATACAGCAAGGTTGTGCTGAAAATTAGAGTTCCAGTTAAATAAAAATATTGACTTATTCAAGGCACAGTGTTTCCCATTTAATTACACAAAACTTTTAAGCATTTTCTGAAATTAGTATTACATTGACTTCTAAAAATGATATCATGGGCCTATTTTAGGGATATTTTTTTGTCCGGGTTTTGTTTATTGACAGAGAGCTAACAACGTTCTGCTTGGTGGGAAGACACTGTTTAAAAGTAAGATAAAAATCTATATTTGTAGCAGATAAATAGACCTTGGTATTTTCAGAAGTTAATCACTTTCATTGTTAGTATAAGCCTGTTTCTGGAAGGTTTGATTCACATGTTCTTAAAAGTAACTTGTCATAGCCCTCAATTCTTATAACTAATTTAAAATATACATTAAGAGAATCAAAATCTTGTATTGTAATAAGTTTGGTTTTCTTAAATGGATTTTTGCAGTCACATACTTTAAGATAGTTATTTGAAAAATTTGGATTATGCATTCAGGACCATGAAAAAGTAATTTGGTAAAATGCAGAAAATTCTCTTAGCTGCTCAAACTGTGAAGTGCAAATGTTCTTTCATACTATAAAAGCCCATTATAATTTTAATAAAATCTGCTGCAAGTAAAATTATGGATGAAATCATTGCAATTTTTATGTATAGGTGACAATCTGAAATAGTAACATTGAAATGTGATGGAAAAGCAATTATATCATTCAGCAGTTATTCGTAAAAGGGGAAGACATAGTAAAAACCCCCTCTTTTCAATGTTTTCTGTAATTTCTCAGTGTATTTCTAACTTTTTTCTACCTTTCTCTTCTTTATTTGAAATAAATTAGATGGTTTTGTATATAAAATTACACTTACCAAGATAAAATTGTCTTTCTGCAGGGAAGAAAACTTAGTTAAACATGTAAGGAAAGAAAATTCTTGTGGAAAGTATTTCATAACTCACAATGCATCTTTTGAACAGTTTCTATGCAAAAGTAGAATACAAAAATTAGATGTATAATTTTTTTTCCAAATATTTTTAAAACTCCAGGATCTGAAGTAAGATAATCTTTCATTCATCTTAATTCAAGGAATATTTTAATATTCTTTGTTCATATTTGAAATGTATGAGAAGTATTAAAGTTAATGTCAATGTAACTACCTATTATGCTTTGCCTTGGTTTTTTGTTGTTTGTTTGGTTTTTTTTCCAATCAAAATCCTTATAAATTCTCTATTTTAAGAGTGTTTCCTTCTAGAATTGCCCTAGATAATTATCTGTAAAAATAGTGAAATCAGTATATTGATTAGGGAAATTAGATAGGGTGGATCACAACAACTACAGTTCTCTTTCCATCTTCTGTTTCTCTTTTCATCCTTCCCACCACAAGACTTCTCAGTTCTAGTTTGAAAGTATCGCATTTACTTTATGACTTTTCTGCTACTGACTCTGAGCAACAACTGTACCAGTAGATTGATAGAACAAAGGGCATCTGAACATTTAAAAATTACAGATGTAACTAACGTATTTCATGCAGACTGTAAACTGGTGATAGTAATTTTCAGCAAATGCTGACAATGCTTAAAAGCAAACTACATGCAGAATGGAACTATATGTAATTTAAGATATTATTTTTCACTTAAGCTATCCTATTAGCTGACTGAAAACCTTGACTATTCCCAAGACTTTCTTTTATCCAATAAACCACTGATAAAAAATACACCCAATGACGTATCAAATTAATAAGCCCATGAAAGATTCTACTTTATTTTTTTTTGGGGGGGTGGGGGGTGGGTTGGTTTAGGATTTTGTTGTTGTTGTTTTGGTTTAGGGTGTTGGTTTGATTTTTGTTGGGTTTTTGGTTGGTTGTTTTTTTGTTGTTTTGGTTGGTTGGTTGGTTTTGGATGGTTAATGCAGAAGCATTAGGATACTCTTCCAAAATCATATAAAAAAGCTTTTACAATTTTTTTGTGGAAGGCTTTCTTCATGAACACCAAATATTGCAATGCTCCTCCTTCAGTTTGTTTCAAGTTTCCTATATGTATTTATTCATTGGCTGTTTTTTTCTTTTTGTAAGGTCATGTTCCATGTTAAACTGCTGAATTCATTCAACCAAATTACATGTAATTCTATCAAACTGTTTGGAGGACCAATGTTGTAATGCATCTAGCTTGACAGCAGTAATCCCTTACTATCCCTTGGTAATACCGAGAGTTTGACTTCCCTTCACAAATTCAAGCTCAAAAAAACCCTCCAAAAACCTCAAAACAACAATGACATATTTCAAAATTATAAATCATTAATAGCGCATTAAGGACCTTTGTCCTTAATGATTATGACAAGAAAGTGAAAAGTATTGGATCTTATAAAATGCTTCATCTAATTCCACTTTAGTAGTTTGGAAATAAAATTCCCCTCTGCTTGGTTTCCTGAGACCTCAAGTCCTGTATAACACCAGGGTGGGGGTGGGGCAAAGAGTTAAAACACTGATTTATAGCAGTAACTGACAAAACTGTGTAGAAGGAATAAAAGAGCTCTCTATGTATATATGCAGCCTGATGAAGCATTAAGTAAGGAGTGAAAGATTGCTGATAAATTGAGCTGTACAGTTCCTACAAAAATAAGGTTAAGTGAACATTTGTTTCAGTTCTGCACAGCTGTTTCTGCAGATCATGTTCCTGCTCCTTAATATTCATTGCTAGCAAACACTCATGCAGAGAAGTTTTTGTTCAACATGAATATTTAGGAAATTACTCTTCTATGTATGAATATTTAGTTTGCATGCAAAACCCCCAGTATTCATGAACAATTTTATGAGTTTGTCATTCATCATTTACTGTTCTTCTCATTCTTAATTTCATTCCTTTAGTCAAAAAATAATGAAACTATATCTTTTGGGCAATTGCATGCCAAAAAATATGCAATAGGTTAATCTTTGTCTGATCTTGTTAAAACATTGACTAAATGATCTCCCAAGGTCCCTTCCAGCCCCTACCATTCTGTAATCCTCTGTTAGCCTCTTCTTTTTCTTTCAGGCAGCTGTGTCTCACCTTGAAGCAATACTTTTTTTTCTCAATATTTAAATCGTGATTTAGATGCTTCTATTCCATCTCATATTCCACCTCTATAACTCATATTCAGGGTCCATTGCTCCCTTTTTTCCCCTTGCCCCTCCCTTTGTGGGTAGCTGCCACACTGCCAGTGCAGTCTGTCTCTCTGGAGGTATACAGACTGTCTAGAAATTCTTAGTTCAGCTTGAATCAATATTAGGTGTAGTGGGTAGTCAGAGTGCGCACTGGAGAATTGTCAGTGAAGGTTTACTATCAGCACAAAAGCAAGGACACTGCATATACTTGTCTTTACCCTTGTGTTAATATACGTTTGGACAGGACTTTGTGAATATAAAGACAATGGTCACATTAGAGTGTGTCCATATTAGCTTTAGAACATGTTGAAGGAGGAGGTAGGCATGTAGGCTTGGTAAGGTAAGCTCAGTTGGGTAGGTACAAAGTGGTGCAATAGACATCCAAAGTCAGCAGGGAATTACATCATACAGAGCAAGATTAGGATGCCACAGGTGGATCTGTTTCACAAGTTTTCTTCAATTCACTTCCACTTAGTTCACTTAGGAATGAACCCCAAGAACACTGGAAGAAATCCCAAAGTATCCAGTTTGTGTTCTAGCATTCTTAGGTTCAGGAATGAGCATGAAGTATATTCAGTTCAACATAGCTATCATAATCGTGCAACATTATTATGATCTGTTGTGAGAAAGATTTATCCCAGCTCACGTCATGAGCTGACATTGGCAGCAGGGTCCCCAGTTCCTTACAGAAATGTCAGCTGATCACTGACACCAGTCAGGCTATATTTCCAGAATCCTGGGCACATTAATCAACTCTCTCTGCAAGAGGATATAAACGTTAATTAACTTTTCGGTGGTTGTGTAAGCCTTTGTACCTTCCTTGCTCATAGGTCCATCAACTGCCGTTATTATTTCCATTTCTATTATTTACATTTTGGCATTGTTGATATGGTTTGTATAAATGTTATCCAATTTCCTCTACAAGTATTCTTAGCTTCCAGGTTTCTGGAAAGTTTATTTTTATTGTCACTCTCTTGGTGATATCCTTTCCTGATAAGGGATATGGATGATGCGCACACAGTCTCAAAAATACTCCAGTTTAGAGTTGCCAAGGGTATGCTCACATCTTTGTCCAGCATCTTGTGTCATTATACCAAGCAATCACATCTTGCATCCCAGTGGATGCAGATCAAAAGATTTACAGAAGACTCACTCCTGAGATGCAGATTTCCACAGATGAGAATCCATTCCCCGTTTTCAACTCTGGTCTGTATTGTAATTGACTGACAGCACTAGGGTAAACCTTTATGGAAAATAAAATGTTTATTTCAATAAAATACAAGGATTGGGAAAAAAAAAAAAGGAAAAAAATAATTGCTTCCTTTTGAGGCAGTCAGAGGAAAAATACAATATTCCTTCTCCTTCATCTCTCATTCTGGCTTGGTTTCAATAGATTTTCTGTGTTCTCCTCTGCTAGTGGAATAACAAGTCACCTATCTCTACAGTCATTTCAAACATCTCACAGGAAATAAGAAGCAGTCTGTTAGATAAATTTCAGTCTTTTCTTGCCAAGAAGCATACTGCTCTAAGATGAAGTCTCTCATTATATCCTTTTTTCTTGGACAACAACTTCTGAATGGAAGTTCAGCCCTGGGTGTTCCTATAATCTCCAGTACTGAAAGTGATATGATAGGGCATTATCTCTCATCTTCTGCAGTACACTGCTGCAGCCACAGTTCCAGTCACTGCTATCATCAGAAAATTCATTCCTATCTTAGAAGAGGCAGGTACGTTTGTTTATCTGTTAATTGACTGCAAAGAGAGTACACAAATTTATCTCTGAAAAAAAGAAAATTAGGAAAATTTCCAACATCTCTGAATATAAACTAGGGTATACAAATTTTTAACAGTTGTAACCTCAGAACACTGACTTGAGATAGTGCTCGATATGATTAACAAAAAACATTGAAGGCAATTGTGCTTGGAATAGATGACTTTTAAACATAGCTTCAAATGTAATGAGAAGGTTTATTAGGATCTTAAAACCAGACATGATAGGTTTTAGAAATGTTTTTTTAAATATTTGCATGAAAGACATGTGAGAAATGTGTTTATGATTTTTTTGAAGCTGTGCTGTTAGCTGTATGTCTGATCATTTGAAGCCTATGATTACAAACCAGTTTATGTTATCTCATTACATTATTACTAAGAGATTGGTAACACTTTTAAAGGCATAGTCTCAGAGGTATAAGAAAATATATGGTAGGAAAAAAAAAAAAAGAACGATATACTCACTTCACTGATCATCAAAACCAGCCTCTGTATTTAATACAAAGAAAGACAGACCTATTCTAAAGTAGTTATAGTCAGTTCGTCTGTTTGCCACACCAAAAAATAAGATCTGGATATCTACTTATTTTTCATATATTTTTCTGATTTTTAAAATTACATACATTGGGTAAGACATTCCACCTCATTTGAAAATTCATAAAAGTCTGTGTTCTTACAGATTGTTCATAAGTCTTAAAGAAGACAACAAAGTGACTTTACACTCATTTTTCTCACTTAATGATGATATTTTGGGGCCTGGTAACTATTGTCAGAACCTGTGAAACAGGCAATGATTTGCCTGAACATAATGAGCTGAGAGCAACAAGTTGCTTTTCTTTTCAGTTGTCAGAATATTCAATCCATTCAACACATCTTGTTAATTCCAGAGTTTATGGACCAGTAACTATCAGGACAAGGCCTGTCCCATTGATACTATCTCTTTCAATTACTACTGCTTTTTCTACTCTATTCATAAAATATTCAGAACATACATGTTTCAAAGAGGGAAAACAAAAACTTCCAAGCATAAGTAACAGTATAGCAATAGCTAGTAGAATCCTATTGGATAGAAATTTATTGTTAATTAGAAAGGCTTTACAAACTCTCAAAGAAAAGAAAAAGAAGTTGGCGTTTGGGTTGTATCATTTAAAATGAGGAGAGAGAGCAGAATATCTGAATAGTAAATCTAAACTAGGTCTTAACTCTATTGAGCATCAAACTAAGGTAAATACCCATAAACACTGTTGTGTCAAGACACCACTGTATCTGCACTGGGTTCTGCACATCAATAGCAGAAAATGCAATTGCAGCACAAAGGGAAAAGGAGGCTCTCTGGCTGTCACTCTGTCAATGGAAGCAGCATGACCAAGACATGAACTATCCTCTATGGGGGCTTCAATCTCTTATTTCATGTCCCAGATAATATATATACTGTCTATAATGTCATTACATATAATACATGTAACACGACTAGGTAAGCAGAGGAATTCTTTTGTTTGTTTCTTAGGGTTTTTTTTTAAACTAGGCCTGTAGGAGTGACCACATCCTTGCTCTTTTAAATAATTTATTTCAGTAGAGGTCAGAAATCCAGACCTTGTATGAGATTCTCACTGTTTTAAAAAGCATTCAGAAGCATGGCAGCAGTTGAAGAAACTTACCCAAAACAGGAATTGAGACAAAGAATATTTTTATATTTGTTTTAGTACTTAATGTTTTTGACTGCATAGATCATATGTGGCAATTTTTATGCCATTTGGGTAACTTGAGGCTTACTGCTAAGAATCAGTTATACTGTATGAGTGTATGATATTCATCTTCTTTTCTTCTGAAAAAGTTGCTCATTTAATGAAAATTTAAAAATTGAGTTGTCAAGACTAGATTGCTTGAAACTTGTTTTCAAATCAATACAGAACACAACTGGCCTGCTACAAGAAAATATCACCTTGATGATAATTAATATGTTGTGCTAGGGTGGTTTTAGCTCACACACAGAGATTTAGCACCTTACCAAAATGAAACTCATGTACTCTTTCTCTAATCAATGCTTCCTTTGAAGTATTAATGTAATTTATCAGTTGGAAACTGCAGAGCATTATTATTAGGAAATTAGAAATAACATTCTCAGAGGATTATTACTGTATGTTCTTACTCTGATTTATAAATAAATCACGGACAATTATGTTGAAGTAATACAAAATCTCAGGCTTTAATTACATAAGTAAATTTATTTATTGGAAATATCTGTATTGAAGCTGTATAGCTTCTGATTTGTGTTTCCAAAGAGTGAAAAAGTAGTTTATACCCATTTAAAAATCTATTAAAATATAAAAGTGTAAGTGTACATATATACTTATTCATAGGAGAATACTGACCATTGATGGATAATATCAGAAAGTCTAAATTATTTTTTTTTTATTAATTTAAAATGGGCATCTGGGAAAAACCTTGTCCAATAACTTAATCTTTTAAAAGCTTTACAATCAACAACCATTTTTTAGAAATTTAAAATATGATATGCAGAAATGTTTCACCATTTAAAAATGTTTAATTAATAGCTTACCAGAATACTTATTTTTTTCTGTGAAGTAGATTTATATTTGACAGAATATATAAAAATTACATATATATAGCAATAGCAACTAATTAACATGAAAATGTTCTAATTATCCCTACATGTGATTTCTATATTTAACATCTGAGTATAACTGTTTAATCACTGTTAAATTCTGTTAACAACAATTTAATATGGAGGTGTTGACCTTGCTAGTACTAGATTTGGTAACATACACTGATCATGCAATAGTACATTATATTCTGAGAACTCTACATTACACAGGCAGAAAGAGGCAGTGTTTTTAACACCTTTGTGTGGATGGCTAAGCAGTTTTCAAAATATGAATTATTTTTCTGCTGCAGTATTTATTTTCAATACTCTTGAAATTTCTCATTTCATTATTATATTTTCTTAATTTTTAAAAATATCTTTTTTACAGTGTGAATATGTATGCTGTCAATGACTTGTGTTTCTTTTTGTCCTTACTAATGCCAGTGCCTCACCATGGGAAGTCAATGTATCAAATTAATCAAGCCATATTGGTCTTGCAGATATTTCATTATAGAGCGGACTGACATTATGTTTTGCTATTTGAAAGGTGACTTACAACCTAAATTATCTCAAAACTGTAAATTAGGAGGTTTCTTATTTTAGAAGAAAATGAGTGCTGTAATAGTATAACCTCTGAAAAGAAAAAAAAAAAATTCAAAATTGTACAACTATGCAACACCATTCACCCTTTGACAAAACATGAAGCTTAGGTAAAATTCAGCAAATTATGGTGTGACCTTCTTGAAAAGGAAAATTCAAATAATTTAAGAAAACTAGCTTATATGGATTCAGAGGTATTAGGATTCCACCGTAAAAACTTCTTAACTTTTTGGTATTTTACACTATCAGATTTATATGAACTTAATGCAGATGAAAGGACATATTTTCTTTTCCAAACAATTAAAAGTTTTTGCAATTCTTGTTGAAACTGCTGCTTAGGAAAGAGGGGAAAAATAAGAAAGTAGGGCCAGGTAGAAAGAGTAAGAAGAAGAGGAGCTGTAGAAGAACTGCCTTTTGTCTGAGCTTTGCACTGAGAAACACAGGTTTCCATTTTCTGCACCATAGCTATTTGCATGGACCACTTTAATCAATCATTAGAGAAACTATAAAATCTCAAGGCCAAACAAAACCATGGTTCTTAAAGGAATATTTCATTTTCTCTGTATATCTAACTATTAGAGTCTAAGCTTCTGACAAGGTGGGTGTCAGTCTCTTCTTCCAACTAACAAGCAATAGGTCAAGAGGAAATGACTTCCAAGTTGTTCCAGGGGAGATTTAGATTGCACATTAAGAACTATTTCTTCATTGAAAAGGTTGTCAAGTGTGGAGGTCTACACACAGGCCGAGAAAAAGGAATGAGGAAGTGGCATGACCAGGACAGTCATTGGAGAAAATGCCGTATGAATGGCAGCTGGAAGTCCAGCTGCAGTAAGGCCAATGGAAAAACTTCTTGTAGAAGTACTACCCCCTGGGGGTGGGGGTATAAAAGCCTGCATATGCTATAAATAGCATCTGGAAGTACCACCCCCCAGGGCTAGGGGTATAAAAGCCCATGTGCTATAAATAGAATCCTCAAGGGTATAAAAATCTCTGTGTTCTCAATAAAGCTGATTCTGGTTGCACCTTCAACCTGGGTCCGTGCCTTCATATGCCGCAGTCAAGCATTGGAACAGGCTACCCAGGGAAGTGGCTGTGTCACTGTCTCTGGAGGTATTTAAAAGATGTGTAGATTGGCACTTAGGGCCATGCTTTAGTGGTGGACTTGGCTGTACTTGGTTAACATCGGACTCCATGATCTTAAAAGTCTTTTCCAACATATACAATTCCATGATTCTATGATCCTGCAGTTAACTCAGTTCAGCAAGACTCAAATGTTAGGGAGTGAGGAGCATGTGGGTAGTTAGGAGCACATCTCATCAAAATTAATAAAATATCCATGTGGAAGCCTGCCCTTTTAGTGGATACAGCAAGATTAGAAGATTAATTTTGGAAACAAAACAAGAGAAGTTGAATGAAGGCTTCACTCAATCAAGGATGTGTTTTGAGAGGAAGAACAGCAATAACAGCTGTTATGGTGAAAGTCTTATTTATTTCTATTTGTTTTTTAACAGAAACATTGAAACTGTTTATGAGATTAGTCCATTTTAACAGCTTTTTCATCTCGATTTTCCAATAGGAAAGAGAACTTTGAAATTACTAAAATGTTCCATGTGATGCTTTTCTAATGAAATGCTTGCTTTTGAGGTAATAAATAGCTTGGTTTAGCTTCACAATGTATAGAAGAAACTTAAGACTGAAGTTGTAACACCAGTTTTCATCCTTCTGAAGAGATATTTCAGAGGGAATAAGAGGTCACAATATTATACCTTTTTTTTTTTTTCACCCAAAAAAAGATTCAAATGGGTTTTAAAGATTTACACTCTAAAATAACAAGAATATGGTAATAATATATGTGGTTATATATAGAAGAGGAGAAAATACTGTAATTCTTTATCTCTAAATACTAGGTAGTTAGCTAGATGTGTTTTAGGTGGAGTTACTTACTAAACTGTCTATTATGCTAAGAATAACAAATAAACAAAAGATTCAATCAAAAGTATGTCAGAGTCCTTTAGCTACAAATTCACAGCAGTATGGCATGTAGTCTGTCTTTTCCTTTATTTTTAGCAACTAGATGAGAGATAAGAAGTTGATTAATCAAGATATGCTTCTTTTCCTTTCGTGTTATCGTTTTGATTAATTATTAATTACCTAGCTCTTTCCTATCTTTCTTACCTCCTTGTATACTGGCAGATTTGTACAATTTCTGAACTATGTGACTTACCTCCTGAGACCCCATTCTGATGCTTTCTTAAACTCACAAGCCCATGGCATTATATACTGTGATATGCCAGAGAACTTTATGAGAAAAGACAATTGGTTTTAGTTACAGTATCACAATATCACAGGGTGTCAGGAGGTGGAAGGGACCTTGGAGATCTTTGAGTGCAACCCCCCTGCCAGAGCAGGATCATATAATCCAGGACAGGTCACAAAGGAACGCATCCAGGCGGGTTTTGAAAATCTCCAGAGAAGGAGACTCCACAACCTCTCTGGGGAGC
>JANHFX010010464.1:0-11698 GCA_027560015.1 Chloroceryle amazona
AAATGAAAATATGCTGAAAAGGTTAATGCTGATAATATCTATGAATAGCAAATTATTTTCAGAAGGTAGATAAAGACATTTTGTTCTAATGCAAAATGAATCTCAATTCAAAGTTTATTTTCAAAACTTCTTACAAATTTTAACATAATGCACAATAAACCATGAGAGTAATTTTACAAGCATGTCATGGAGATCAATGCAAATCACCAAAAAAAATGGATTTTTATACAGATAATAAATATAACCAAAACTTCAACAGTTAAAAATCTTATATTTTATGGGAGCAATGAAATGAAACTTCTTAGTTCAATGTTTAAACCACGACCTAACTGAAAGCAATTAGAAAAATATCTAATCATAGGATGAAGTTATTCTTCCATTTTCAGTGAGGCTATTACACTGTCTTTGTTGCTGAGGCTACTGCTCTCTGATGGAAAAAGAATATATTACTAAACAAACTTCCTATCGTCTCCAGAATGGCAACTCACTTGTTGACATCAGTCTAGCCCTAATTCCAACTAAAGAAATTTTACCTGTCAGAAGAAACAAACTTCATTTCCTACCATCTCAAGAGATTAGCACCTATCCCAGTAGACTGGGAGATGAGCTAAGTCTTCTAGGTCAAACACACAAATAGGGGGGAAAAAAATATTTTTAAAAGTTACCAATGTCTGGATTTACAGAACAGCTGAATTGATCTTTTTTTTTTTATTATTATTATTTAATTATTCTAACTCTCTTTCTTATGTGTTGATAAATGGTACTAGGTCCCTGTTAGGCAACAGTGGCAGGTCTTCTGTTAGGCCTTCACTCTTAGGCCTTCCATTAAATACATACCTGTACCAAAGGGACTTTGTCATGGAGTCGATGATCTTTAACATCTTTTCCAACTAAAATGATTCTATGATGGTATGATTCTATAATTTTCATTAGAGCAAAACCAGAATGCATAGTTTTCAGACCTTAATATTTTTATTGTAATGTGCTTAGGACCTTTTTCTTTTGAAAAATAATGATAATTAAACAGCAAATGCATATCCTGACTAAATTTTCTCACCTTGAATATACTTTGTCAAATCTGCTGCTGTGATTTTACGTGGAAATATTTGTATGTTGTTTCAGAATTCACAGTGAATGCTTAAGTCTCAATTTTTATGTTAATGACAAATTACACTCTTCACATTGTCAGTAAGTCAGTCCCACTTAATGGATAGAATAGATAGCTTTTGCAAGTTTAAAGTAACCATATCATAACACGTGGTTGAAATGGATTTCAATGGTTCAGAGCATTTTTCTCTGTACAATTAAAATTGTGAAATTTTTCCCAAGCAGAAGAATGATTCATCAACTTAGAACAGACCTTAAGTACGTAACACAGGGGAAGAACAGGAAGCCTTTAGGAGTGAGGAATCTCTTGAAACCTCTTTAACTGAAAAAGATAGTGGAGGACAAAGTGTTCATAAGTTTTACCTGAACTGATTAATTCTTTTTCAAATAAAAGAAAAAACATACTAATGGGAAAATGAGAAGGGGTGAGATACTTTAGACAATTAAAATAGTGCTACAGAAGAGAAAGTGGCCCTTCCTTGAACATTGTTCTCTCCCAGATACGATACAGGACAGACTAAATATGTTCATTTCGTGAACATTATTGTAAGCATAAACCACTATGCCAGCCTCAGCAGCTGCAGTGCTTTTGAATGCAGTTGCAAACTTCCACATACTTAAAGGTCAGTGAGCACAAATAAATTAACTGCCTCTCAGAAGGTGTTAGGATAAGAAAATCTATTTGGTTTACGTTTCACAAAACAATGGCTGAATACATGCACAAAAGTAAATCTTCTTTGTAAAACTGCTTCCCTAATAAGAAGTTTTAATACCATTTAGAATTTAAAATCCCAAGCACAAAAGGTAATATATTTGACAAATAATGTGAAATGTTATCTCACAGAATTTACTTACTGGACCAGAAACTGACAATGAAGAAGAGCAGAAGGTTAAAAACACAAATCTATTGATCCTGACCAAGGATCTTGTTTATTGTGGTGACAAGAGCAGATGCCTGTAAAAGAATGTAGTGTAAAAATACATAGTTTTATGTCTTTCAGAATAGCTTCCTATCTTCTTCAAAAACTTCCAAAAGAAGTTAAAAATTTTTTTGACTGAATAATAAACTGACCATTGGAAATTTGATATTTGTAACAGCCATGTGAATGAATACCCAGAAGTATGCATGTCAATAAGGGATTCCAGATAATCCTTTTGAGCTCAGGAAAGAGGTGTTTGGAACTGTGGATAGGTATCTGCTGATGAAAGGGTCAAAATAGTCAAGTATAGAGCAAATGTTACAAGATATAAGGAAAATAAGTGAAGAGAACGACAAAAAAATATCACTATGCCACTGTGGGAAAGTATATATGCTATGCTATGAGTAAGTACACCAGGACCTTCATCTACTCAGGTACAGGGAAATGGGCAACATGAGAAATATGCTGGTGTTTAAGGAACTATCACAGGCACCAGGTGACCTGCCTGATCTTTATATACACGCAGGAAAACATTCTTTCTGTATTTCCACAGCGCTAGAATCAGAATAATAAATGTTATACTATCCTTAACAAATAAGCAGTACTTATAGTAATAGCTTACAAGGAGAGGTGTCATTTAAGCTGTAGTTTGCAGGTAACAAAATTTGGGGTTCAAAACTTAAATTGGTATTTACTTGGCAGCCTATGGATGTAAAAAGAACAATAAAAACTCACCTCAACACCACAAATAGGCTGTCTCAAATCTTATCATGGAGCACAGTGCAAGCATTTACCATCATAAAGGCCTTATAAGCCTGATAAGCCTACATGGCATAAGAACAGAAGTCAACTTTAGGTCCAGGAAGCACCATTATCCAGAGCTAACATGACTGGTCTCTAAGAAATGCCCAATGCCATTCTGCCAGGTTTATACTGCTTATTTTTCCAGAGCAATCATGGTACCTGAGACAACACTGCATGTCACTCTTGTGGGAAGCATAAGTAAACTTAAGAGACAGTCAACAATGAATTTTGTATCCCCTTAAAACCAGTCCACTGAAATCAGACATACCCTATGCTTCATGGTTAAAAACAAAACAAACAAAAAAGTTAAAACCCTGCATGTGAACACACCTTTCCTCTGCAATGGAAAACTTAAAGGATTTCTGATATCCATTAAGCAGATGGAGTTAGAGCAAGAACATGCCAAATCACCTGAAAAACAAATGTCTAAAAATAGGGCAGAATGTGCTGTTTAAAGTACTGCACACTTTCTTTGGCAATGTCTTGTTTGTCACACCTATCCCCGTGTGTTTTATGTATTAATTTCTTCTTTGCCTTCTTAGTCTTGTTAAAAAGTGTAATAATGAGGTCTGTACATTTATGTTTTTATTGTCATCACTGGTGCTTTCTTGTTAAAACTGCTCCCATAAGGTTTTTGCTTTACACAGACGATGTAGGTAAAGATAACAGAAACGTTTTCTAATGTCAATATGATTACCATAGAAAAAAAAGATAACCTGATTAAAACCTAGACTTTTATACAAGTACTGAGTGAAATCAGGTTTTGTATCTGCAGTAATGCAAGTGACAAGCAAAAAAATCTCTTTTCAAAGCATGTTTCTTCCTGTATCACTGTGTCAGCATTTTAAAACATCCTCCTGCTGAGGGTATGTATATTCTGCTCCTTATTAGCAATACTGCAAATTTGGGTTACCAAACATGTCCTTGAATAAAACAGACTTTCATCCACAACTAGGAAGAAATACAATCTAGGGGAATCTGACATTTCAAACCTTATTTAAATTGCAGAGAATTTCTCCCTTCATACCTGTGCTTGCAATAATTCTTACACCATTCATTGAAAATATGGTGACTGATCTGCTTGATGAAATGCACACACAGTGTAAAGGATTTATGGTTAATGCTTAGGGGATCTTGTGTTAATTGATGATAAAAATAAATATCCATTTGGTTTCCTAGAAGCTGCTGCATTTTTATGTATAATTTTAGGTAAATGACAGGTATTCCTATCACCTGCTTTCTACTGAAGTACAGGTAACTCCTAGTTCACCATTAGTACTTGACTCTTCTAGAAAGTTTCTCCATGTTTCTGAATGCATTAGTATAAAGAGTGATAGACATTAACATAACAAGCAGCTGCATGACAACAATATTTTATTAAATACAAGGAGAAAAATTATTACTGATTTACCATTTTCAATCTATTTTTTCTACTTGTGTTTTACTTGTTACGTAATTCTTCCTTCTCTCTGCTCCAGTTTATTTTCTGTAACGAGTGCAGAAAAAAACCTGCAAATTATTTTCCAATAGAATATTTGGACAGCTTGTTCAAGTATCCAGGAGGGTAAGTATCTTAGGCTACAAAATCATTATAGCTACTTTACAGAGGGAAAAAAATGAGTAACTTATTTGCATCCTGAAATACTCCATAGATGCAGCACTAGCTAGGCACCATCTGGTTTAGAATATGGAGAAACATTAATTCTGGAAATTGAAAAACTATGCATTTGAGAAACTTTTCATAAGGAATAAGCAAAACAAATTGTTACATGATAACTTGCTGTTGTGCTGTGTTTTGTAAGAGCAAGAGATTTACATAGTCACTGAACTGTGGATTGAGCAACTTAGGCTGTGACAGCTAAATCTAGAATTATACGTGATAAAGGTCACTGGTGCCAAAGACAAGTGCAGATTTTTTGTGCAGAAGTACAGATCTTTCAAGCCACTGACTGGGTATCAAGACTTGCACTTAAAGACTTTGATAGATTCTCCATTGTGTGGGAGCATGAGCTAATTTACAAGGACAGATCTCCAGCCGAAATGAAATGTCACAATTCTTCTTTCTTCTGGTTCTCTGAGCTGACATTAAATGTCAGGATCCAGAGATTCAAGAACTCTGTACACAAAAAGGTTATTCAGGACTTTTTTTTAAATAAATGTAGTGAGGTTAGAAAGACATTTCTTCACATATATTCAAACTATTTAATGAAGATGCTTATAATGTAACTTAATAAGCTTATTACAAACACATGCATATGTAATAATGGTTTTAAAAACTCTCACCATCTGGTTGCAAATGTTTTAAAATAAATATAGTAAGACTGAGGAAACTGTACTGAATGGAAATGAATAATACAAATTTCTTAGTGATATTTCTGTGCATTTACTGTATGACAGAATGTTCTTACATATTGACCTTCTCACTCTATCATTCAAGAAATTAGTTCACTAGCATAAGAAAGTTTTCTATAGGAGCCAATACTCCAGAATACCTGTGTTCTATCTATGTTCACTCTTAATTACTTCTGGTGGGATCTAATATTCAAAGAGGAAAGTGGAGGTTTGGATGCAGCTGATGGCTGATCAAAGGCTTCTGAAACTTATTTGCTCTTAGCTGAAGGAAATGATTTTAACTCTTTTAACTGTTGATTTTAGTTGGGTTTTTGTGGGTGGTGGTTTGTTGTTGGTTTGTTTGGGTTTTTTTGTTGTTTTATGTATGATAATTTGTCCAAGGAAGGAAAAATAATGCTCTCAGTTCTTATGGCTTAACTTAGAGTTAAACATCTTTATTAAGTTGGGAGGGCACGGTTCAAAAAGCAAATTATTATACTGTCCAAGTTTTTAGTGTAATTATTGCACTGGGAATTCAGTTCTGGAAAGCTTATATGATAGTCCTCAAAAAAAGTATAATTAAAATTAAATGCAGACATAGTTTGTCTCTTCTCAAAAGATGACAGAAAGTAAAGGAAAAGGGCTTTTGTACTTTATGATATGGAGTTCATTCATTTGCTTTTCACTAAATGCCTCTATACTCTAGTTTATTATACACTTTATTCAGACAGTATTTTCCAGAATTTGCCCGCAAAACAATTTACCCTACTGAAAAACTACTTATATTATGCTTTTGACAAAGCTTGAATCTATACCCTTATGAAACAGTGAAACCCTTATGAAACTCATGAAACAGTTTTGCTGTGCAGAACAGAAGCCAAGATTCACTAGTTACAGAGAGATAGCATATCTCTGTCATGCTGGTAAAATATCAGACAGAAAATCTTTGGTATTTAGTCCTTACTACAAGGATCATTGGTGTACTTTACATGAAACAGAAAGAAAGTCCTAATCTTTCCTGACTTTTGACTACCTATGGAGATACTAACGAATTCTGTAAATACAGTGCTGCAAAACCTGTCTGTCTTCAGATATAATCTTTGATGTACCATTTATGTACCATATTTTAGCAGCCTGGCATCTTTCTAGAGAAGAAGCTTATATGTTTTAATAACAAAAAAAACCAAACAAACCACAACTAAAAAACCAATGAACCAAACAAAAAGCCCAACCAAGTGCTTTGAATGAATATGACTCTTAAACTGTACCACCACACTGTCCTGCAAAGATAATAAATATCTTTACTTAAATTTAGATGTAAATTAAGAACTTAATGAAGTGCAAGAACCTAGTAAGGATTTACTGAAGAAATTTCATTAAACAGAAAATTGTCTGGAACATGTTAAGAAAGCTAAGCAAGAGACTAAAGATTAATTTAAAACTACAAAATGCAAAAATGTACATGTATATCTGGAATTTCTGAGGAACATTGCATTGTCATTTAATATTTTAGGGGGACTATGATTTTTGAGTTAACTGCGTGGCGTCACTGTCTAAAACTGTAAGTTCAGGCATGTCTGGCACAGCAGCAGCATGCCAGTGCTTCAGCAGCAATTACTTGCATGCTAAAATCGGCATAATTTTGATTGTTAGAGTGGAAGTTATTTTTTTAGGGATTTTTTTTTTCTTTTTAAAAGAGAAAACCCGTTTGAGTTTTGTTTCTTCTTCTTCTCCAAGATGTGTCTTTTCTGAAGGTGTTTTATGTAACTTCAAATCACCGTTTTTACTGAAGCAGGATTTGGTAGCATGTGTTGCTTTCTGTGATGAAGACAGAGTACAGAGTTTCAAACATATGATGCTTAGTAACCAGACACCTCATTTTTTCTTGTAAGATAAAGGAAGCTGTCATCACCACATCAATGCAGCTCCAGTGATGCAGAAGTTGTCTTTATAACTTGTATAGCAAGTTAAACATTCAGAATCTTAGCCACCTATGGACATCAGTTTACTCGCTCATGGTTCATGTTTTTCACTTATCTGTTTTTTCACAGTTTTTTAGATGATGTTCATCTTGATAAAAAAGTTTTCCAGTATTTTAGAGCTCAAAGGAGTGTTATATTCAAATTCAAACAAAATTAAGCTGAATCCTGAAAGCTCTGGAAATAAATGCAGCAGAATTACACAGGCATCTATCTGTAGCATGCACATAAGCTGAGACTGCTAGACTTAAAACTTAGCAAGAGGGGTAAGGACTCCTTTCTACACTTCAGTGGTGGAATTTAAAAAATGATAGAAGAACTCTTCAGAACATTGCTGTCTTCTCTGGCTTTATTTTAAGATATTAAATCCATTTTCATAAATCCATTTTTTTCTAAATATGCTAATGCTTAAAGAAAAGAGGAATCAAAACTACATTACTGAAAGAAAAATACATCCAGGACACATATTTCTTCTTGTACTAGTATAAAATAACAAGCAGGTTCACTAAATTCAAAGTATGTCTAAATGACAGATGTTAAGTGGTCAGTGATCAGCTTCTTAAGCTCATTTACTCATCACAGTGTGAACCCCACACTGTCCAGAAAGAAAAAAACAAAGTTTCTAAATCTGATCCTGAGGGATCTAAATTCATACAAGATTCATCTCAAGAAATAAATCCAGGGCTAAGCATACATAATAGGAGGTCCTGAAAATTATTATGAAGAGATAAGCAAAAATTTCAGAATCATTAGTTAATCTCTTGTCCAGTGATTCGACATGGGTTTTCAATTATTATCGGATATGATGACATAATATTACAGAATCACAGAATTATCTAGGCTGGAAAAGACCCATGGGATCATCCATGTGAATGTCCAACCATTCACCCTACTCTACAAGCTCACTCCTAGACCATATCTCACAACACTACATCTGAGCGATATGTAACACTACATCTAAGTGAATATTATTGTTCTGTATTCTAGACTGTGGTGTTTTACAAGCTCCCTATATGCCACTGCTGTTAGGAACAAAACCCGTGATCCCAATTCTGGGCTGAAGGGGGAAAGGTTGATAACACTTTTGGGTTTTGCCTGAAAGGAATCTGAAAGGCCTCTGGCTAGACTCTGTGCCACTGATCACAATCCTATGAGCCATTCAGCCAGTTCTCAATCAACCTCACTGTCTATTCATCTAACCCACATTTCCTGAACTTCCCTATGAGGGATGTTATATGAGACAGTGTCAAAAGTCTTGCAGTAGAAAACATCCACTGCTCTCCCTTCATCTACCCAGATAGAAAGTTAGCTAAGCATTATTTCCCCTTGGTGAATCCATGCTGACTAATCCTGATACCTGTCTTTTTTTCCATGTGCTTAGAGATGAGCTCCAGAATAATCTGTTCTATAACCTTTCCAGGGATGGAGGTGAGGCTGACTGGCGTGTTGTTTCCTAGGTGCTCCTTCTTGCCCTTTTTGAAGACTGGAGTGACTGGCTTTTCTCCAGTCTTCAGGCACCTTGCCCATTTTCCATGATGTTTCAGAAATGATGGAGTGTGGGTTTAGCAATAATATCAGCCAGCTGTCTCAGCACTTATAGGTGGATCTGATCGAGGCCCATGGATTCGTAAGTATCCAGCTTGCCTAAATGATCTCTAACCCAATCCTTCTCAACCACTGAAGAGTCTTCCTTCCTCCAGACTTTCTCTCTTACCACCTGGGACTGAGATTCCTCAGGGCTGGTCTTAGCAGTAGGAACTGAAGCAAAGCATTCAGTAACTCTGCCTTCTCTGCATCCTTTGTCACCAGGGCACCCACCACATTCAACAGCAGTCCCACATTTTCCCTACTCTTCCCTTTGCTACTGATGTACTTGAGTAGGCTCTTCTTGATGTCTTTGACATCCCCCAACAGATTTGCTTCCAAGCAAATCTGTCTTTCCTAAAAAGTACATAGTCTTAGTCTTTCCTAAAAAGTACGTAGCCACCCATGACAACATTCAATCCATGCGAGCCACCCCACCAGGTCTCTGTAATTGCAAAGAGATCATGACTCTGTGACCACACAAAGATCTCTAGTGCTTCCTGTTCATTCCCCATGCTGCATGTATTGGTGGACAGGTATTTCAGAGGCTTAATCAAGCAAGATGGTGTTCCTGGAAGGGTGCAAAAGGAACACCATAGTGATACACAGCCTTTAGGTGGTTGGCCTTCTGGCTCTTTTCTTGGAAGGCAGTTGAGGAACATTATCATCTATAATACTTAGAGAAGATCCAAAGTTGACTGCAGATTACTTGTAGACAATTTTCCAGGGACTGAAATTATGAATGTAGATTATTTATGTCCCAGCTACACTGGACAACAGGTGAAGGAACTTTTTGTGGAGCAATATCCCATGCTTCCCCAACCAAAGGGAATTTTTTTTTTTTTTTTTACTTGGAGTGTGTCTCTTCATTTTAAATGACAAAAGAGTTTCATGACCAAACAAACAAACAAACAACAAGCAAACAACAAGCAAACAACAACCAAACAACAAACCACCACAAAAAAATACAGAAACCCCAAACACTTCATACTTGATCATCTTGGTAATAGAAAGATAATTATTTTAAACATATACCAGTCTCATATGTGCAAGTGAAGAACAACTGATATATCACTCTTCATGCTCAAAAAAGAGTTGCAGAGTTAGCAGTTAAAGATATGGAAGGACTGAGAGCATGTTACTTAGTCATGATTTACAAATTACTGTGTTCAACACAGTTAAAGTTTTTCAGCATAATTTAGATTTAAGGAAAGAATTGGACCAAAATCATTTATAACCCAAGTCATACTACCTTGAAATAAGGCAATCCCTATCAGGGTAAATTATTTTCATCTGTAATTCTCTGTCACAAAAGATATTTCTGTTGTAGGGGAGAATCTCACATTTTTTAAAGTAAGCTTTTTATAGTAGCACAAGCTACTTTAATGTGTATTTATTGTGTCTTACTATGCTTACTTAGTGTTTTGTTCAACCTGTTTAATCTAAGAACTGGCTATTTCAGTCAAACAGTTGTTTTGAGTGTCTATTAATGATAGAAAACCTCTAAAAAGCACATCAGCTAACCTTGTACAGGCATATTATATTTATTCTACATAGTTTTAACAATAAGGAAAAATATTTTTTGGCATGCGACATACAATCTTGCATATAAACTAGTCCCTGTTTGCCTCAGAAACACCTGCTGATTTGTTTCAGTACAGATGCAGAAAACAAGAGTGAGATGATGATTTTTTCTTTAAAGGTCTTCTGGTTTTCTGTCTTTAGTTCCTTTCTCTCATTAAAAGTTATGAAAGTGAAAAATGAAGTTTTAACCTTTATGTGATGCAACACAGGGTTTTTTTCACTACCGGGGCAGAAGACATAGTGATTTCCTGATGAGCACAGGCAACTCCACAGCAATTAGAACGATATCCCCCTCATTACAATCAGTAAAGAACATACAAAATGGTATATTAAGTCTCACTGTTTTAGCTTTGATTGTTGATTAAATGTCCTTCAGAAAACTAAATTGACAAAACTGTTTCTGTAGTAGCATATATATTAAAAATCATGTCAGAACTGCATGGATCTGACACAAAAGTGGAGCAGCATTATAAAAAGAACCTTATACATGAAAAGCCTAATTCTTAAAAATCCTTTTGAATTCTTGAGGTCATTTCTGGCTGTTTGCCTTCCCATGCACTTCCCTAATAGCATATTGAGTATGTCAGTCACAGACAATATTTGAAGGAATTCTGAAATAAAACTACATTGACAAATAACATACCTTCTATCACTGGCAAAGTTAAACAAGCCACATATACCTGCACTCTTTTAGGAAATATAAATAAAATTCTTTAATGATGCGATGAACTATAACAAATTTTAAAAACTGAGTAAGATTGAGATAATTAGATCCTTTACATAACTCTGGCAAAAGGAACATTTAAAGTGTGCCACATTGCACAGAAACAATGTCCTAATACTGAAACTTCAAGTGGGAAATGAATTTCCATGTGATTTTTATACTGTGTGTTGAATGATCATTTGGATCATATTGCAGATACATGATAAAGTGAATTAACTTATTTGGCCACATAAAAAAAATAAAAAAAAAAAAAATAGAAATGCATGAAATCACAAAATGTCACAGAATCACAGAATTTTAGGGTTGGAAGGGACCTCAAAAGATTATCTAGTCCAACCCCCCTGCCAGAGCAGGATCTCCTACCCTAGGTCACACAGGAATGCATGCAGGCGGATCTTGAACATCTCCAGAGAGGGAGACTCCACAACCCCCCTGGGCAGCCTGTTCCAGTGTCCATCACCCTCTCTGTGAAAAAATTTCTCCTTATGTTTCTGTGAAACTTCCTGTGCCTCAGCTTCCACCCATTCCCCCTTGTCCTATCATCAGGTGTCACTGAGAAGAGCCTGGCTCCATCCTCCCGGCACACAGCCTTTATATATTTATAAACATTGATCAAATCACCCCTCAGTCTTCTTTTCTTCAGGCTAAAAAGCCCCAGCTCCCTC
>JANHFX010010465.1:0-41662 GCA_027560015.1 Chloroceryle amazona
ATAACTATACTATACTATTACTATACCAATTATACTATAGTATAACTATATGAAGCAGGTGACTGGGAAAAGCCAACAGGAATTTACTGAAGGCAAATCATTCCAGACCAACCTGATCACCTTCTCTGTCAACACTAAGAGAGCAGTGGATGATGTTTACCTGGACTTCAGCAGTGTTCAGCATTGTTTCCCACAGCCTCTTCTTGAACAAACTGGCAAGGTACAGATTGGATGGTCTACAGATTGGAAGGGAAGACAAGGGACAATGGGTAAAAGTTGCACCAGGAGAGGTTTCAGTCACTGGAACAACCTCCACAGTAATTTGGTAGCGTCCACATCATGAGAGGTTTTCAAGATGTGACTGAAAAGAGTGCTTAGCTAATCCTGTCTACCCTCCCTTTCCCACAAAATGTTGGAATTCTGAGATGATCTTTCAAGCTCCCTTCCAGCCTAGGCTTCTATTTCACTGTATGTCAAAATAGTCTCATGCCTCCCCTAACCAATGTCATTTTGCTGCAGCTCTTTAAAAGGAGGGAAGGGATAGAAGAAATCAAAAGCATGTATCTTCCAACTTGCATCACTTTGAGTCTTTGAAAGAAAATTTGTGGCATGATTTGAAAGTCTGTCCTTTCTTATAAAGAGGAGTAATACTGTGGGAAATGGTCATTTACTATCTTATTATTTTATCTCAAATAATAGCAATAATTCTAATAATTTAAGATATTAAACATTTCTTGGTAACATACCTTCACCACTGTTTCTAGAAGATTTTCCATCAATATGTTTATTTATATATATTTATCCTAACTCTGTTGAGAAAATGCAGCCAAGATCAGTGATTAAAGACAAGTTATAGAGGTATGGCATCCATACCTTTGTATCTGAGGTTACATCAGCATTTCCACTAAAAGCTCCTTAAGAAATCGCTGCAGAACTATCTTTAGCTTGTCTTAAACATGGACACTTCTAAAACTTTTGAAATACTTAAAAAATCATATTATTTCATGACATTACTATGGTCTTTGGCACCCATCCTCAGTTTTCCTAACATGTTATTTTGTTTTCCTGCCTCAGGTTATGATATCATGACTCAGAAGGGCAACCTTGAAAAATGGGGACTCTTAACTATCTTCACAAACTCTTTGACTTTCCAGATCTCCCTCTGCTGTACCCCACAATTTGTTAACATGGAATGAGCCCTTGGTCAAAAGCAGACAATACACAAAAGATTCTTATCTCGCATTCTTTTCCTCTTGAAAGTCAATGGGCATCTTGCCATTCATATCGTGCTGTCTGATTTTATCAGTTCTAGGGATAATGTAAGGATATGCTGAACTCTCTAAATAGCACAGATTTAAGACCTTATCTTATTTAATCGATACATATCAAGGACCAGATACTGCTCCATTTAATTCAATAAACACATTACCATTGATATTAATGCATAAAAAACAGGGCTTCAACATGAAAATATTGTTAATTTCTCATTTAATTTTTAATGTGTGATAAAAAATAGAGAAACTGAGTTGAAGGAAAAGCGACTGAAGGTATTGTATCCTGCTTCATGTAAAGTATAAATTGAAGTAGGTCAAAGACAATCCAGGTAATCTGAACTTTAAAAATGTACTAGTAGTAATCTTTGTTAGAAAGTGACCAGGATATAGAATTGTTTGTTGGAAGAATAAAAGCAGAACAGCAGAGGTCTGCATAAAGGCTTCCTTTAGGAAAGTACTTAACCAACAGCTCTATTTTCAGCACACACTTAATCCTTTTGAGTTCAGTGGCTTAAATCTTTCCCTCAGTAAGGAAAAAAATCTGAATTGGGGCCTAACTGTCTTAACTCTGTGAATAGTTCTGGCTTAGGCCGAAGCCCATGACAGACAATACAACAGTTTTCCAGCAGAATCAGCACATTTTGGACAAGGCAGATAGAGCTAATCTGCATGATTATTTAGGGCTGTTTCACTTGTCTAAACACAGAAACATAGGCTGAAGGCACATATATTACAGACTAGGATGTCTAAAGCACACAAGCTGTAGAAACAATGCTGGTGGAATGCATATGTCAGGTGGGAATAAAAACACTGTATCTGTAATATGTTTAATAAAATAGATCTTTTGTTGAGAGAAAAAGGAGGTGAAAGGAAATCAAATAACCTAATGAATCTCTCATATTGCCTGTTACCTGCTTTGTCAGCTGTAAACCACAGTACTTTTCAGTTCCCAAGCACACTGTCTGAAATTTAAAACATCTGAAGAACTACGGCCATTAAGAGACATACACAGATGTCAGGAGGCTGGAATATAGTTGCTATCATTAATTTATTCTTTTCAAGCCTGGTCTACTCTTGGAATGGCTTGTTGTTGTCTGGTTTTTGTGTTGGGAATGCTTCAGATACTTACTTTTTCACGACTAAGACTTTCTTTTCAAGGAACAGTTATATATTTTAGCACATAAAGGGATTTCTGGAGTATGCTGCATTTGAAATCATGGAATTAGAAGGTCAGGTCCCCTACATGAGTAAGCACTGCATATGGCCAAGCCTGAATCAGACCAACTAGCTATAAATATTATCCTGCAGAATTCCAGAGAAGTAACTGAACTTAACCTTTTATAGCAAGCAGGGAAGAAAATAATCTGCTCATGCTGTTCACTGGTTCCAATGTTCATGAGCTGTTAGGGATTACTCAAGCAGGTACTGATCAATTTGCAAGTTACAGGTCTGATGTGGTATTGAGGACATATTCCTGGCCCTCTAACTCTGCACATGGAAGTAATAATTCATAGAGGTTTCTTTTTAAATGACCTGTATTGCTACATTTAGAGTGACATTGAAGGAGAAGCTGTGTACATTTATCCAAACAAAAATTCTTTATATTGATTATGGGGAGATATCTCATCTCTTGATTTAGACCTTTATTTGGCTAAATACTCAGTAGTGTAGTGTTTTGCTGAGTTATGCTATGTTTTGTTAGGATTATGCTAACAAAGTATACTATCATCTCATAGAAGAACCTGGTTGTTACTAATGGAGAATATTTTATACAAAATGAGAATTAATCAGATACTGTTGTATATGGCACAGATTTCTACTAGACTGTTCAAAAAACCCTGCAGATATTAGGCAATTTTCTATTAGACTCTAGAGGTTTGAAGGGTGTTTTTCTTTTATACACTTTCGTAAAACCTAATCAAAATAATCTCTGCACAGTTCCACAGGACATTCACTTGAGGACCAGTTTTTACCTATTCCAAAAGGATCTAAGGTGTATTCCTCACCCTTCAAATTATGGAAGAATAAAGGTGGAGGAAGTGTTGTTATAAACAGAAAATTCACATAAATATGTTGGAAATCCAGTTCGCTTTCCACTGAAATACATGATAAACACAGGAAACCTCCAATACATGATGAAGATCCTTTAGTATAGAGCCTCAGATGAAAGAGCTGTCAGGACAATTAAGCTGCTCCACAGTGACAGATGTAAAATAAAAAATAACAAAAGAAACCACAAAAAAAACCCAACCAAAACTAAACAAACAAACAAACCCAACCAACAAACAAAAGTCCTTGTAATTAAAAAGAATAATAAAAATAGAAGGTTGAAGGATAAAGGAAGAAAAGACAAAACTGACTATAAATCAATCTAATGTGAGCACGAGAGGAGGCATTCGTAGCTGAAGTAATGCCTTGGTGACAGACAGATGTGTGGTAGAGCTGCTTTATGCCTCTGAGGCCACCTTGCAAGGTAAAAAATGTTCCCACACTAAACATTTCATCAAGAGGAATAACAGATGGCCTCTTTCTTACCCAGTCCAGAATACTGTAATTTGCTTGGTGAAAGGATGACTGAAAACACATTACTTTTTGGTTCCTGTAGGTTGCTTTGGAGACCGCTGTTGCTGTTTTCCTAAGAGAAGAAAATGGGCCTGGTGGTGGATTGTCAATCATCTTGGGTCGCAGATATAGAGAGTCAGGATTATACATTTTGAATCTTGGCCTCAGCGTGAGTAACCACAACACTGCCCCTGTTTGGATGCACTGATCTTACTTGGGGCAGATTTATCAGATACGTTGCCTGCCAGATCCTTGTCATCCATATATGACTCCTAGTGCCTCACACATGCACTGATACATGATGTGCTACCCCTGGATGATGATAGATTCAAACAGAAGTGCTAAAATAGTTTTTCTTCCTTCCTCTGAGGACAGGGATCTACCTCTATATTTAGTATTAATCACAGGGAGCATCAGTCAGGCAGCAGCTACAGAAACTACCTTCAGCTCTTAATCTCTATATATTGTGTACCCGTTCCAGTGGAAAGGAGAAATAAAACACTGAATAGATAACTTTGTCTGGCATATCATGTGCACACTGACATGTAGCATCATTCTCCCTGTTGTTTTTTTCTGTTTCATTTGTGTATTCAGTGATGGACTCACCACCAAATACCCAGCATGGAATTAGAGCCTCATCTAATCTCATTTTCCACTATTCCTTTAAAATACAACCAGGGTCTCTTCCAACAGGAAAAAAAAAACCCATCTGTGTATGCTTGGGGAGACTACAGAATAAGGGAGTTATTCACAGAGAGGTAGAGATGGTGAGGAATGCTGCTTACTTTGGAGGGTTTGGGGGGTTTTGGTTTGATTTTTTTTGTTTGTTTGTTTGCTTGGTTTTATTTATTTATTTATTTTTGTTTGGTTTGGTTTATATTTTAAGAAAAAGATTCCTTTTAAATAATGCCTTTGATCTCATTTTCTCTCCTGTAAGTATTTTTTTCTGGAGAACACAATCCCCCCAAATTAGCTGAAAAAATAAGATTTCCTTTTTCCCCTTCATTAATTTTAGTTAAAATTAAAAGAAAACCAAAGAAACCAAACCACACACTGGACTAAGTAAAGCATATTCAGAAAAACAAGCAGACAATAATGAAATTGCTTAGAAAAAAATGAAGTTTCAAGTAGTTTAAGGTAGGAGCTGGTCTCCTGACCAGGCTGAGATGCTTATCTCAAATGCTGGTGTTTATGTACTACAGATCTAAAGTTAATTGGGATGAATCCCATTGTGGGTATTTGGTAGCACAAGATCTTTTAATGAGGGCCTGGCTTATTGACAATTATCTGCTTGATTTCCTAAGTAGAAAGAGTACAAAGCAAATCTGGATGAACAGGGAGAAAGCAAGCTAAGTTTTTCTGGTGTGTTTCTAGTAATGCACAGAGGACTGGAGCTTACTGAAACAAGTTTTTGAAGACATTTTTCGCACATACTTTTTCATTTACACTGTACTATGGATTGCAGGATGCCATCATGTAGCATCATTGGTGTATACAAAGATTAATCCTTTGGATCCGGTATTTTGGGGAGGCAGAGTAATCTTAATTTTAAATCGGCAATAGAGGAAGGTGGAATAAATTCCCCTCTGAAAGGGACTTTGATCTCAGCCATCTTCTGGGTAATTATTTCTGTCATATGCTGGAAAAGCCAGCTGGAGTGACTCACTTTCTAGTTCAGATATCTCTAGTGTGTCTAAATTCTACAGATTATCCTTGGAAACAGGGATGAAAACCTTGTGAGAATCCTGCTTGTCTGGATCTGCATTTAAAGGTAAGGAGAAAGGTTTCATAATATTGCCTTCTTGATTTATTTCCTCCATAAAGGAGGAGCTGGAATACAGTTCCCGAAAGTGGAGCCACTTGACGTGTCCCCTTTGTCAACCTTCAGTGTTTCCAGGACAACATCCCCTTGACATGACATTCTGAGGAAACTTCATCCATGTAACTTCACTGTCTTTCCTGAGTTGGTATCAGGAAGACAAAAGATAAGATGTTTAATGAAAAATATTTATACAGAATCAGATATAAAGTTTAAAATTCTAAAGATACCCAAAACTTGCCACATTGTAACATCTAATTCACAAAATGAAGTTGGAAGGGACATCTTGAGGTCAACATTCCCAACTCACTAGTCAAACAGGGTAAACTAAAGCAGATTGTGCAGGACTGTTTCCAACTGGGTTTGAAATATCTCCAGTGAGACTGCAGTGTCTCTGGACAACCTGTGACATCGTTATCACCTTCACAGTAAAAAAAAAAAAAAAAAAAAGATTCCCTGTGCTCAGATGCAATTTGATGTGTTGTTTGTTTTTTTCTGTGTGTGTGTCATTGTTTTTGGGTTTGGGTTTTTTGTTTGATTGTTTTGTTTTGTTTTGTTTTGTTTGAATTTTGTTTTGTTTGAATTAACTCCTTCTTGGCATATCACTTGGTCCCTCCAGGAAAAGTCTGTTTCCCTCATCTTCATTTCCCTCAGTCAGGTGTTTATACAGAGGGATACAACCCCCTTGAGCCTTCTTTTCTCCTAGCTGAACAGTTCCGTCTCTCTTAGCCTCTCCTTATATGAAAGATGTTCCATTCCCTTAATCACCTCAACTCTAGGGGATTTTGTTATTAGATTTGGTGTTTGTTTGTTTTCTTTTCTAAGACACAATCACTTACGAAACACCATCAGTGTGAAATGATGGTTCCCTCTGGTTCTAGGTGAGGCATGCAGCATTTATGTCTGGGGATTTCTTTGCTATATGGTACCACTAAGAATTCAGACTTGGCACCTGGGTGGAAGAAGTCTATACATGTTGTTTTCCCATTTGAAACCAAATGATCATCGTATTTCATTTTTGTTTGTTTTTTTTTTTTTTCCACAAACTGTGTAAGTTTGTCTCATACTGTTTGGCCATGTCTCTGCTCACCTATTTTCTGACCTTCCCAGTTTTCTGGCAGTTTGCCTGGACAAAAGGTGTAGTTAGAAACTATAACTTTTCAAGGGTATGTTAGTTTTCTTTCTAACTGACTTCACAAGGCTCAATAAAAAGGGAGAGCTGGAATAATTTATCAGCTGAGGAGAAAGCCTCAAAACATGCAGTCCCTTGTAATCATGTAAACATATTCATAGGTCTTCATAGAAAGGTATGGAGTTTTCATCTGGTTTTCTGTTTGTCTTTTATCTGCTGATTTACTGAGAAGGTGTTTTTCTGTAGAATGGAATTTCCATTTCTTAGCCCCCTGGAACATTCATACTAAGTGCTTTATGAGTAGATTTTGAGTCAAAACCAAATATGTTTAGACAAATGGCCTCTCCACTCAGGAAGTACATTTACTACTTGCAATTATTCTGGACAGGAATCGTAAATCAGAAATTGGCTTTGAATTGCCATGTACACATAATCCTCATAGTTCTAATCATCTGTAGACTCGATAATATACCTATGGACTTTTATGAAGACAAGTCTTCTTACTAGATGCAGAGAACAGTTGTAACCTTTAATGCATGAATGCTCATAGTACTGGATGCATATGCTATGAAGAACTCAGATTAAGTTAATTATTTAATTAAATTAGTTAATTTAATGAGTAAGTATTAATTATCATTAATTCATTTGCTCTGAGAGTAACTGTATCTATGTGAAACCACCTTAAAAGAAAACTAATTCTTGGGAGAAAAAGAGTAAATTATGATTTTGCTAATAGACTTTGCCATATTGTCTCAAGCTAGGGTAAATTGCAGCAAGAGAGTAAGCCCTAGAGTAAATATGATTTGTGGTTTATTTCATTAGTGTTCAAAGATTATCCTGTTAGGTGGAGAATATTTGCTAGGGAAAATTGATCCTGTTAATTTATCTTTGTTTATAAAACATTAGAGATGATGTTTAGATCATATATTAACATCTCATCCATAATATGGAAGAACCAGATGCTCATGTTATGCTTTTAATTGTGACTGCTTGCTCTTAAAGCTCCTTCGTACGCATTTTTACTTTTATGGAAGGTGACAATTAAGCTTCAATTATAAGTTCATTCTGGATTGTCTTTATTTTCTTTGTTTTAAATTAAAGGCCTTTTTTTTTCTCCCCTGTAAAAAAAATGTATATTGCTTTCTTAATTTGCTCTGCCATCTGTGTCACTGCACATTCCTCTCCTAATTTGCATTCTTCAGGGATGGAATGTGAGCCTTGCTGAAGTCAGTGGTCATCTGGCAAATCTTGCAGTGTGAGTTGCTTACCATAAGGGTACAGGGCAAAAAGGGGCAGAAATACACTTAGAAGGCCAGGTCAGTGGCATCAGCATACCTACTACCAATAGCATGGTAGTACTACTAACAAAAAGCTGTGGGAAACTGAAGTAGTCTAGATTTTCTGGTCCAGTACAACACAACACACCCTGCATTTTCATTTCTCTTTTCATCTGCACTGCAGTCAAATGCAAAACCCCAACAGTGAACCAAGAATTGACAAACCAGCACCTCCAACTGCCACACATGACAGTTATTTGGGAAATAAATGTGCTTGAATATTGCCAAGTTTACTCCTTCAGGTTTGATTTTAGGTGTAGCATCGTTACTCTTCATAGCTAAGCATAGCTGGGGATTGGTTGGGAAAATAAAGTAAAAAAATAAGCAAAAAAGTTTAAAACCTTTCTCTGGGCAACTCCAAACCCTTCAGCGCAGAGACTGTGGTAGACAGCAAGGCTGGGATACTGAAGAAGGAATGGACGTAGGAGGTGCCTGTTCTGTCAAACACTGATACATCTCAAGAGTTTCCTTATTCCTCAGGCTATGCAAATGCTGCATCATCTGTTTTCCATGGCAAATGTCAACATAGGGTTCAAAACCTCTCACGAGACTGAAAGAAGCAGCTGGGAAGAAGATGGGAACATCTTCAACCTATCAGAAAAAAGTAATCTGACGTATATACTTAATTAAAATAGCCCTAGGAAGGAGTAGAAGTACCTTGAAGGTTGGTTCGCCAACTCTGTACGTGAACAGAAGGTACTTTTTTGGCCATACCACCACTATAAAGGATAAATGATCTCAAATGTAAAAACCTACTGGTTAAAACCAATAGCGAAAAAATTGTCCAATCTGCCATCTGCAAATAGCTGCATCAGATCAACAAAACACTGCTACTGGCTCGAGCCCTTTAGATCATACTGCAATTGAAACTGGATGTGAAAGTCCATCTCAGCCCTGAAACTCCTCTTGACACGCCGCAAAGCCAGAGGAATTGTCCTTGCACACATTACACTCTGACTCCCAGTGCTTGCAGCACTGCAGTCATTTGGATGAAGCTGGGAAAAGAAAGAAAATTAGAGCTCATATAGACATGGAAATCAAATTAAACAAATGAATTTTTTATATATCTTTTCCTGGCTATAAGCACAATTTTTATCTCAAGAAAAAAGAAAAAATTCAATTTACCTTAGATAAACTTTTGGCCATTCTTGAGTGTTCTGAGTGATTACTTAAAAACCTCTGTGCTGTTCATTTGTGTACAAATGCACTTGAGTTGATTTTAATTAAAAAACAGCTTTAGTAACTGGTTTGTGCTGTTGAAAAATAATTGGGTTTTCAGTAGGATATTCATGTATTAAACTTACTGTTTCATTAACATGTGTATATCAAGCCTGGAACTACTTTTGTCCAATATCCCCCAAGATCTTCTGATTATTCAGGTTTCTATACTGATTCAGTTTTAAGGACATATTTGTGAGAAGCTCACAAAATGGAAAGTTCAGCCAGTTTCTTACCTATTTAATATATAGAGATCTTCTTAGACATGAAAGTATTATTCACATTGCTACAATAACTAATGTCACAGTATTTGAGCACTAAGACTCTATCAGGACTGAGTCTGAGCATTTGTCTAAAGTCTCTACTTCTTTTTTATATGCAGAAGAAAAACAAGTGGGATAATGAATTTATTCAGAGAAAGATCAGCCTGGAAACTGAAGCCATGTGATCCAGAGAAACAAGAGAGCTGATAGGGTGAGTGGGGGTTTGAGGCAGTCCTGGAAGAAAGACTGAACTCCTGCTCTTGATGTTTCATCCCTCAGGATCTCATTACTTCCCACCTTCATCCCCTTCACACCCCTGTGCTGCTCTGAGTCCAGCTCATGCCACATGTTCTCCTTGGCAGCGCTGGGGGTTTTCAGGGTTCAGAGCAGAACAGAGATGGAGTATCAACTCTCCAGTGTCATTGAAAGGAGCAAGATGACTAAATTCCATGCTGTTGGTGCAGAGGAGAGTAGCAAAAGATAGGGGAGGTGGAGGATGAAAACAGGAGACCCTCTTTTTGTGAGATAAATTACAGACATTGACTTTGTGTGCAGAGGTCTGTATTATTTCCTAGAGACCTCAATGCAACTGGAAATCTCTGGAATCTTATAGTATGTTTTATTGTGTAGAAGTTGACACCAGCTGATGTTTTTGAAGCACAAACCCCTGCCAATAACTAAACCAATTCTTCCTTTCCTAAAGAGTGGAGATGAAGGTGTGCATTTTAGGGCTTCACATCAGACCACGCTGAAATTTTATCCCACCAGGCCCAAGAAAATGTAACACTGTTCTAAAGTCTTGAATCTTGACATTCTGCAGCTATTATCAGAGTATACAGAATCACAGAATACCAGGTTGGAAGGGACCTTAAGGATCATCTAGGCCAACCTTTCAAGGTAAAAAAAAAAAAAGAAAAGAAAACAAAAAGTATCTATATTGATATAAGGCAGGTCTTTTGGTCACTAAACACTTGCCAGGATCTTGTACAGCCCAAAATAAAATCCCTGAAGTAATAAAACATGACAGCAATCTCCTTGGCTCTTGAGATCAGCAAAACTAGTTGCTATTGCTAGGTGATTTTCAGAATTTCTGTATAGTTTCCACTGTCATTAGCCAGAAGTAAAGAAGAAAGTGTAAAACCATAAACTATAAAGGAACAATACTTTTATTTCAGTTGGTGCCATTTGCTTCAGTGCTGTTACTTAAAAATCTCACGTGTGAAGAGATGTTCCTGTGATTTAACAGCAAATTTCTCCCAGGCTCTTTTTTGCTGAATGAATCTGTTGGGTAGGAAAGGTATTTGCTCCCTTCATAATCGCTGCAGTACTGATTATATGTGTTGATGACATGCTTAGTCTGATTCTGATTTTCTAGATACTTTTATAAAGCTAAAATAATTCTTGTGATGTCAACATGTTGATTCCAGATTCCCAACTAATTGAGTTAAGGCTGTGTGTTTGTGATAGTGAAGGGATAGGGGCAATTATCTGGAAATAAATCAGTTGAGTTTTCAATATGCTGAGCCTTAATCAAAGTTAACAAATCTCAAGGGTTTTATTATCCTAAAGAATCTTGATCATTGAGGTTTTTTTCACTCTCCCTTTCTCAAAGAGGTGGTGGGTTTTTGCCTACTAGGCTATATTATCACACAGTATTTCCATAACAGGATTTCTCTTAGGCTTCTTTGTCCTTTAGCTCTGTATCACAGCAGAGACAAGTTGTTTTACTGCTGTCCTTAAAAAAAAAAAAAAATTACAACTCTTCATGGTATATCTGGGCTGAGTGTTGATTTCTGAAGGTACTGCCAGAATATGTTTAATAATACTGTCACTCCTAGAGAATCTATGCCACGGCAGATTCTGACAAGGTGCAAAATACGGGACAGGTGTGAATTTACCATCTGCACTGCCCCTACAAGACAGAGCCGGTGTCACTAGGAATTAAACTGCAGGAAAGACCTTGGGAGGGAAAGTCACAGCATACCTTGCTTCTGAAGCTATTTCCATACTCTGAAGCAAAACAGTCATAAAGCATTGGTAGAAGACTGTATATCTTTGCTTCCCTGTGTTTACAAACCCCATGTACCCAGATCAGAAATAAAAGCTTGATGTTTGTTTGTAGGCATACAGTGAAGGCATTTGATAATACATACCCACGTACCTATGTTATTCTAGAAGACAGCAGATGAACTTTCTCATTTTATCATTGCCAGCTTTCAGCATAACATCAGTTAAACCTGAGCCAACAATATTACAGTGAAAGGGAACTGTTTAAAAAAATTATTTTTGCCTAAGAGGATTTGTGGCTAGAAAAATGGTCTGAGAGTCTAAATATTTGTATTTCCTTCTGGCTTTGCTAATAATTCATCTTAGTAGCTATTGGTGAGCTAGAGACAAATTCCATGACCTGTCTTATTTTAGGGTTTGCTATTCTTAAAAAAAAATTTGCTTGGCATCGGGAGTATAACAGAGAGCACCTATGTTAGGCACGTACAGTCAAGAACTATACACTTAACAATGCAAAATACTGTTTATCACTATAACCTATATTTGTTAATGTCAAACAGTGAGAAGTGAAAAATTTCGCTAGGGAAGTGAAAAATTTCCTATCATTGGGAGTGTTGCTTTGTGTCAGTGAAGATGAAAGATCTGGCAGACAGGAAAGCATCTGACCAAACAATTAATTCAGGAGGACTACAAGTCTACTCCCTAGGAATTGAGAGGTCCATGTCTTCCCTTGGCAGGTGGTACTTTCCGACAATATAACACTCCTTTACACTAGAGTAGTAAATCAGTGGCCCAGGAAAAGGGAGGCAAATCCTGAACATCAGCAAATCTTGAAAAATGAAGCACTCCTGAACATTAGGAGACTTGCAATGTGGAGCTCTTCTAAGTTGCTGTATAGTTTCCTGGCCATGCAATGCTTCAACATTAGAGAGAGTAGGACACGAAGAGCACTTTCTGTTATTAATGCTGAAGCTAAACTATTGCACAAGTACCATTTTAGAGCCTAGAACCTAAGATCTGGAAGTGTTTCATCCCATAATCTTCCTCGGAGACTGATCCTGATGAACTGAATGTTCCCAGTCTCATCTTAGCTTCTATGGGTCATTCACTATCCCAGAAATATAATAAAATCACAGAACCATCTAGGTGGGAAGGAACCCTCAGGATGTCATCTGGTTCAACCCTCCACTCAGAACAGATAAATTCCAAATGAGATCTGTCTTCCCAGGTCCTTGTCCAATAGCGTTTGAAACACCTCCAGGGCTGTATATTCCAGAATTCTGGGAAACCTGTTGACCTGTGGCAGTAATCACATGGATTCAATTGGTACATGGACTAATGTTCTTAAGTATCCTAAGGATTTTCTATGGGAAGGTGCCACCTCAAGAAATTAATCATAGAATCATAGAATGTTTTGGGTTGGAAGGGACCTTAAAGATGATCTAGTTCCAACCCTCCTGCCATGGGCAGGGACACTTTAGACTACACCAGCATGTTGAAAGTCCTATCCAACTTGTCAGAACATCAATTAGCTGGAGAGAGGAATTAAGCCGATGTTTGAATTTGTTTGAACTTTTTAATGTGCTACACATGTCTCTGTAGATTTCTGGAAAGAAATTAAGGCATAGATGCGGGATTTACCTACCTGGCTATTGTTCAAGAACTGCTCTTCCGGTTGAACTATTTTGATGATTAGTTCTTTAAAGTCATTCTCACTGTTTTTAATGCCTGTTGTTTTGTAGCTGTGAAAAAAAATGAATTATTATCTCTAGCGTCACCCTGAGGCTGCACATAAATGTCATTCCAGGGCTCTTTGTCTGCATTTTTCTTCCATTTACACTTAATGCAAACAGAATAAAACAGAACAAAGCAAACAGGCTGATAATCAGATGTTACCCTTGCTTGAATCTTTCATTAGACATTGTGGCAGACTTTTATTTGACAGCAGCTACAGTCCTCATCTTTAGGTTTCTGCATAAGTCATGCAGGAAATTAGTTTAGTGCTAGACTTATGGACAGTATGGTGATATCTTTGAAGCTTACAGACTTCCCAGGCTAAACAATATCATGAAGGACACTGAGGAGAGGCCTCTGGAGAAGCTCTACGTGGTTTAGGTGTCTCGGATATTGAAAAACCCAGTACAATGCTGGACTGAAACAGAATCTGTATCTCACAGCCCATGCGGTGGAGTCTGCATCAGCTAACCTTAACCATGGAAATATTAAGCAATTAGTTTAAGATACTCATCCAGGCTCCCTTGATAAGAAATAGTTATCACCAGGAACTGCCAATCAAAACCTATGATACTCAAGATAATTAGGACAAGTTACTCTCTAGAGGAGTCTATTTCTCTGCACAAGCATTAGAGAGAGTATAAAGACTAGCTTAGATTAAATGTTTAAGTTATAGAAATGTTATGTTAGGTGAATTCAAACGTAAATCTAAACTAAACAAACAATCAAAAAACGGAGTTTGAGCATATTGGACATGTCACTGTTCTTAAACAATTTCTTTGATTTTAAACTACCTTGGTATAAATGGTGCTTTTTCAGAAGGAATAGAATATATGGTCAATTTAACTTTACTGCAATGAAAAGAAATATAAAACTAATTTCAGTCATTCAGCACCAGAAAACCTGTCTGTTTTTTAGAGGGCAACAGTGTACACTGATTTAGAAAAGCCAATGAATGTAAGACCACGTAGTGCAGTATAAGGATTATGAACTGTTGACAAAGTGTATTTCTTTGTACCTCCTAAAGAAAAAAGAGGTGTTCTGGGAATTTAAACTGAATGTGGATTCAGCTGAGTAGTTATTATTAGTATTAATTATTATTATTCAGTTGAGTAATTATACCTAGATATTTTTATTACTAAACTGTGGGCAGGAGAGGGAGAAATGTAAACATCTCCTTCCCCCACAAAAAAAGATCCAAACCACAAACAAAAAATCCAAAGAGTTTTAGAAAGTCTGTGTCTGACCTCTCACGATCATTGTTAAAGCATGTAATGAGTTAAATAATCGGGCATTCTTTCCTCTCCTACAGCAAAATGCCTCTAGATGCAATTAAATGGCTCAAGATTCAGAAACCCAGACCTACCAGTCTCTTCAGCTTGTGACAGCCAGTCATGTGTGAGAAAGGTCAGTCATGTAAAAGAAATTAAATGAGTTCTGCAAGGACTTAACTGGAATTGATGCAAAGCTCTCCAAACAGCAAAGGTGATTAAAAGTTCAATCAAAGTCAGATGCAAGGAAAGATGCTCATTAATATCCACATCACTGGGTCACGAACACCCTACTCATCTGTAGGACAGGATTGTGTATTTAATGATGTAATCAAAAGTGATATTCATGAGAGAACAATGTACTCCACCCCACCTCAGCACTATATGTTGTATATCCTGCTGGTACTCCTAGAAAGAATATGCAAATCTTCATATCTGCATAAGAATTTTATAAATGCAAGAAATGCCTTTATATGAAGTCAAATAAATAGTTTGTTACACACTGAATTAAATGGATCTATTATTATTTCAGTGTTTAAAGTAAGATAAAATGTACTTGAAGACCTTACTGAAACTTCCTTATAATAAAAGAATATTTGGATTAGAAAGGAGTTTTTCATATGAAGGTTATTAATGATCATTTGCTGATTTCAAAATGCATTTCAGTAACATTGTATTCTCACACAATAAAGATATATACTGACTATAATAAAGGCTCACACTTTAAGTACTTGGAACTGCAGATAGCCAAGCTCATGTGACTAATTACAAGAGATCTCTTTCTAGCACTTTTTAACAAACGTAGGAGTAAAAATCTAAGGGTTCTTCCTAAACTGCTTTACTGATTTTGACTAAGACTTATTTCTGTTTTAGTGACTTATTAAACAAATAGGCTTCTTTATATTTATTATTCTCTGCTCTGAATTTTTTCATTTCGTAGCCATAGCAAGTTGAATCAGAACACATAGAGGAGCAACTTTTTAAACCTAAAGAAGTCAGTACCAGAGGTTGCCAAATTGTGATGCAGGTACCACATTGGTATTGATTGAGATGCTCAGCTTGAGAAATATTGTTTTACCCGGTGAAGTATTGGCTCATTATTAGGAACTGCACAAAAAAAGTACCCCCAAAACCAAGACCATGCAATATTCTCATCTCACTTCTGGCATTTTATTAAATTCAATGCAGTTTTACTCCATGACGATCAAGAGCAAAATCACTTCCCAGGATCCAAAATGACTGAAGAAGTCTAGAATTGATACTGTTTTCCCATGAAAAGATAATGCCTTTCCTAAGACTGAGCTATCTGAAAAGTTATAAAGACTCCTCTTCTGTGATGCTTAATGCAACACACCGCAAATTTCTTTTTTCTCCCTCAATCTTACCCCTTTTTCCACCCATACAGAGAAGGCTTTGTGAAATACTTTTCCCCTCTGTGGTAAATAATAACAGAAAAGAAGCAGCCTCTGAAGAATCAGATAAAGAATCATTCTTAAATGACAGGTCCTTTTCACTCAGGTATGAACACAGAGGTCAGACACGTTCTAGCTTCACATGTCCTAGTGGCACTGACATGAAGCTAAGCACAGAAGCCATTGCAGAGGCTTCACTTGTTTATATGATGCTGAAGTAAATGAAAAAAAATATAATTATGAATTTCAAGATATCTATTTCTTCTTCTGCATTTGCTTCTTTATTATTGTTGCTTTCTTTAAAGTTCTTAATTTCCTCTCAACGTCTCTCTTGTACCTACAGCTTGATTGGAAGACAAGAAGATATAATTATTTGATCACTTTTCATTTCAGCTGATTAAAAAAAAAGGAAGCGTTTGCTTGGGTCAAAGATTATTACAATGCATAATTAATTGTCCAATATCATCTTAATCAACAACTTTTCAGTTTCAGCTTCTTTGCATTTATCAAGGGAAAGGCAGGGTTAAATAGAGCTATTTAATCAACCATGCATGAATTGCCAGAAATGGATTTCTGTAAGGGAGCCTTCAACCAGTTATTAGGAAAGGTGCTGAAGTGAAACAACCCTCCTCTAAGAGCACTTTACACTGGTTTGCAGGGAATGAACTTAAGTATTATTGAGCAAAATATTTCAGTCACATGTTCTATCTCCATCTGCTTAATGAATTGAAGTGTCAAGAAAATTTGAAGAGGCAGCCCAGGAAAGCAGAAATGTAATTTAATGCAACATGAATCATTTGCTGGCCAAATTTACAGTATTAATGGGATTCCAGACAAAGCACTTAGATTATGGCTATTGTTACAGGGAAAGGCATTTAATTTGTCCAGCGATTCATATGTTTAAAGTCAGATTATTTAAGAAAATCACAGGAAACTAAACTTGTCACAGTCTTCTAGAAGACTTAATTGGCAAAGCAGTAAATCTAATTACTTTCAGAAATGTAACTTTAAGTCATCTCTGCATATTTAATGTAGTCAGGAAAACATATCCTGCATAACTTTCTCAAAAATCACATAAAATCTGGGACTGTCTGATAAAGATGTACAAGATGGTTAAGATCTTCTATCAGTTCCTGTTATTTGTCTCATTCCTTTTGAGTGTCTGTAGTTCTGGATGCAGTAACTCAATTTACTGAATATGGAACATCCCCAGACACCACTAAGTGGAAACCCACACTGTTTTCTTCTTCTTGATTTCCCTGATGCAAATAATATGTTATATGCTACAAATACTAGCTAGCTAGTCAAGATTCTCTCTCTTCCCCCCCCCTCATAGCACAACTTCTCATCTAAGTGTAAATCTAATATTTTTTACCTGTGCATTAAATAAATTTTGCCCTGCTCTCAGTACAGTGTTCAGCAGCAGGAACGCAGAAGGAAAATGATGTGTCTCTAAAACAAAATCTAATGGAGGTGGCTTATATATGCAGTCATCCAGAGTGTCCCACGGCACTGCTTTGACCTGTGACAAGGAGCCTTCTCCCTCAATGCCCAGACCTGCTTCCTGGGACAGCACGAGACAGCACAAAACTGCACAATCTGCACGTGTGCTGCCAAGATGCACGGACAAGACCATGTATTTAAGGGAGAAAAACTTTCTCTAGGAACAAGAACTATGACACACCATTTGCCTTCTGTGCCAAAGACCCTTTTTAGCTGCTAAAGATAAAAGATGTGCTTGAGCCCCTGACTAGAAGCGTAAGTAACACTATTTTGCGTATCTGTGTAGATGACATTTTGATTAATTATGACATGCTGCAATCTCTCCCTTTCTTTCTTTACTTCCTTTATCTATAAAAGCATAAACAAATTTAATGAGATCCTTGATTGCCAGCGATAGGATGCTGAAGATCTTTACGGTCCCTCCCAACTCAAACCATTCAATGATTCTACAGTGTGGTTGGATGAGCAGCTGCTGGCACACCACAAAAGTAGCAGCCCCAGTTTCACAGTCCACGCCTGGTGCCAGAGTAGTTTCGGTTTGTTATGTTCTACATCTGAAGTATGCCAGATGCATAGACAACTGGCTGCAGGTAGAAGTGTTGCCTCTGATGCCTACTATCAGAGGAATACATACAGATAGTCAAGGACTTTTTCCTGAAAGAGAACCTGTCTAACAATCTTGCCTCTTTCCAGAGGGACTCATGAAGAGGATGCTGAAAGGGTACAGGACACAGCAGCACTCTGCCAGCCTGAGCCACAGCCTCAGTTGATACTCTGATGACCCTTGACCACTTGGGTGACCTTGTGGAGGCCTGGAATGGTGTACACCATAAGGCACATATAGGTGGGTAGATAGAGGGTTGTGCAGGGGAGTAGTATCTCTAACCCAGATAGGTTGCTTTGATTTCAGATATTCCTTTTACCTATACTAGGAAAAACTCAGAACCTTATAAAAAATATAAAAGTAGTGAATAATTCCAAACCAGGCTAATAACCACTTAGGTAATTTAGAGATCTGAGTAAAGAGCAGTTTAGGGCAATGTGGATTTTTTTGTTTGTGCTTAAATGGGCTTGCTGAAATTAAGGAATTGTCAAGTAATATCTTAATTCATTACAGACTGTAAGATAAAATATTAATTGGTGGATAAATCAGAGCAGCTTCTTAATTAACGTGGTGTAAAAAAGAGAGTTGCACTGAAAAAGCTTTAACCTTCATAGGATTGTCTTTTGTTACTTTTTCTCTGCTCATGACAATTAAGCTCCTTCTGGAAAAGATAATTTTTTAGAGATCAAAAACTGTATTTATGAAGAGCTTTTTGTAGAAAAGGGAGACAAGGAAGACAGAGTGTGTAAATGAACTATGTTCATGCATAATATTCATAGTATGGGGATGGTTACTTAAGTACAGTGATTGCTTAACTATGGTTTTAGAGATATTTAATTAATCAGTTGTTATATAATACACAGAAGAAATGAGAATTGACTCAGACCAAGCAGAAATGTAATCTGAGGCCAGGAATAATGAATAAATCTGATTTAACATTAGCACTGATTTTTGGAATTCCACACAGTGTTTTTTCCATGATGTTAAATAACACAGAAAGTTACACTGCTTTAGAAAAAGCATTTTGCATTGGAAGAAGTAGAGGTGATAGGAGAATTAAACAGTCCCTTGCTAAACTGACATGACCATTCACATGTCTCAGCGACCAAAATGTGAGTGCTGATTTCGGTTGTGAAGTTTATTGATTTTAACTGTCAGTGGCTTGATTTTGCTGCTACCTGCTTCACACTGTGGAGTTATAGGACACTATGGAAGAGATAGAGATGCCTAAATATAGTTGTCTAGCATTTAAGGTATTCAATGTGACTTTTATTTGCTGCTCCAGACTGGATCAAGTCTCCTGGAGGCCCTATGTCATATCTGCCACAAGGATATCTCAGATACTGTAAAGCATCTCCAACTGCACTAGGCTTAGGCAATGGAAATAAGCCATTTATCAGGCAGATGAAGATTTTTCTGTGACTCAGAACCTTTCTGTACCTTCATCTACAAGCTTAAGTTTTATAATTAAAGATAATGCCAAGAAATGATCTTGGACAGTGGGTGTTTTGCTGTTCACACATTGCATCTGTGGCATGACTTTAGTGTCTGCAAGCTGCAACTGTCTCAAACAGCTCACAGATATGGTTTAAGAGGTAGGAAAGGTCAATGACCACTCCCAATAGGCTGCCTAGTTGTAGAGATTCAGAGAGTATAGATACTGGCTTTTTTTGCCATGGGCTTCAATGTCTGAGACTGCTCCTAGGCATGTTTAATTTACTATCATAATCTTTGAGAGTCACATTTCTCTTTAACTCATATGGGTTTCTGAAGAAAAAAAAATTGCTGAGGACTCCTTTCCCAGCAGAGACTGACCCTGAAATATGTTGTGTTCTTCACTGTTTCAGTACCAAATTCGTTGTCATTGAGATGATGAGCTCAAACGAGGGTCGATGTAGAGCAATGCCTGTGAGATGAGGGGAGGTTGAGACCATACTCAAAAGAAGGAGACTAAAGTGTTATGAAACATAGGCTTGTGAATGGAAATAATCAGGGAAGGAACAATGCTATCTAAGCTGGAAGACAATGTGCGCAGAACCAAATGGCCAAATGACTTTTGCTAATATGAGGGTTGGACTCTATGATCTCCAGAGGTCCCTTCCAAACCCTAACATTCTGTGATTCTATGAGGGTGAAAATGAGAAGGTGTTTGTTTGTTTTGTTGTTTTTTAACAATCGTGCAGTGAAAATTCTGCAGCGGCCTTTAAGACTACTTAAGGTGCTGCTACACTGAGGGAAACCCAAAGTGTGGGGAAGTCATTCTTGTCATTAGTTCTTATGGAATCATCTTTTGACCATTGAGTGATGGTGACTTGGTGTAAAAAGACTGGACTGTGAGGTTTAAGCAAATGATTTATTTGAACTCGCAGGTTTAACTTTAAGACCCATGCAAACCTCTTATTTGAAATCTAATTACACCACTAATGCAGAGTTTTATGGATACAATGGCAGAATGCACTATTGCAACTTAAAAGGGAGAATATAACAAACTAGAAAGCACAGTAAGAATCATACATGTGTTAATCGTCCACATTTGCAAATTTACAGCATGCTAAATATTTGCTCACCACTCCAGGTAAGGGTTCTCAAGCTTAGAAAAGTCACCTTGGCCAATGTCCTGACCCAAGGGGGAAGGGTCTCTATACAGATGAGCATTGGAGAGCCAACTTCCAATTCCTAAGCTAAACTGTAGGACTTTTATCCCCTGGTTTACATGACAGATTATACAGTTTGAATACACAAAGGTGTGGCTGAAACCCTCCAGGTGGTTGTGACAACGCTATGCCTGATTGGATTCCATCTGATTTACACAAAAGTTGTCTGCTGAAACCACCACTGAAGCCCCCCAGGCTCTCTTTTTCTTACTTTCTCAGGAAGCTGAATAGTGGTTTGGATTGAGACTCGGGACATACCATTTGTTGAGCAATTTCAAGGCTCAGCTCAGGTTTTGCTCCTTTGTATGGTGTGATGGGTGCCCTGTTTGGCCTGGGGCTTATGGACAACTCAGGGCTGAGCTATCTACACAGCTCCCCATGTCTCCTCATAGATAGGGCCATAGACAGGAAAACCAAGGCTGAATCACTTGCACATCCCCCCTCGCTCCCCCATGAGTCACCTGTATGCACTAGATGTTACTGAAACTAGCTTATGAATTATGAGCCAGAAAATCTATGCAGGTGAGGGAGGAAGGGTTGTGAGTGCAGTTTTCAGCTAAGCTGCTGCAGTGCAAGGCTCTTACCATGAGCATATCACCTCGTCACAGCCAAAGTTATGTTCCCATGTAAAAACAAATAGATACTTTCTGTGAGCAAAGAATCAGCATGTAGCAATTTACATTTTTGTCAACAAGGAGGTGTTTCATCCTTTAGCTTATGCCACCTTGCTATGTAATAAACAAAGGGGCTTGTTGTATAGACATAGTATTAGGCTGTGATACTGCTTAAAGAAGAAATGTTATCCTGGTTTTGAATTACAAAGCCATTCAGATTCCTTTTCAACTGATAAACCCAGTGTCATTTAATTTAGCACTTGCTCGCATTAGAATAATAAAGAGATAGTGAATAGCCAGAAGATGAATATCCTTCAATTATTTTTATTGTCTCGGAGAAAGTTTTATTTTGCTTTTTACATATGGAACATGATTGGAAGAATTAACCAAGGGAAAACAAAGTATTATTATTGGTTAATGTTGTTGCTCTTTGTATTACAACAACACATAAAGGAACAAAATGATCAGGGCTTCATTTTGCTAAGATCACTAAGTAGGTAAAATGCACTCATGATGGTAAAATTTGAATGTAAGACAGACTACTGAGGCACAGAAATGAAGTCCTAAATGGGAATGGGGGTGTAACCTTTCCTGCCTCAAGAGGGATTTAATTAACTTTCCTCTATCGGTACAAAGGAAATGTTATAAATTTTATTTAACAAGAAATATGTGAGCTCTCAGCACTGAATGCAGTTTTAACCCAAATGATTACTGTATCAGCCAGCAATTCCTTAGATCTCCATTTGTGTTTCTTCCTTGATAACTGGTTTTCTGTAATGTATTCGTGGATTGATCCTCTCTGTCTGTTATCTTTTTAAACACTTTTCAAGTATATAGCCAAGCCTAAACTATAGTAACTAAACAAACAATGGAAGCAACACTGATACCCAAGCTGCATTTAACTTCTTATTTTACATTAAATACACACAAGCAAGAACCCTACCATGACCCCGCTGTACATACATGATTTTTTCTACACACATTGGCACTCTCAGATTCCAGGGCAGAGACTGTTCACACAGAGATGGGCAATGACACATGGCACACTGGGAATCAGTGTCAAAGCTAACCAGTGTCAAAGCTCAGAGCTGTTAGCCACTAGTCAAGTGCTTTAATCTTTTGTCCTACTTGCATAGCTGATTTTATGTATTTGGCAAAAGATGTGGTATGTCAGCTATAATAATAATCCTAAATACTCTACAGTCATGCTTAACACTGCCAAAAAGCTTCATAGCCTTTGGGCTACGATAGGATTTGGCCTGGCATTTGTCCACTTCTTTCAGCCATGTAGACTATGACCAAAGCAAAAATGTTCTTGCACTCATACTTATTTCTCCTGGATTTGGGAGTGGTCTTGGTTTCAGAGCACCTTACTTTGGACATGCCTTCAATCTAGCTATGCTGAAAACGTAATGGTTTCATGCTCCTTACTCCTGGGAGGACAGGAATATGTTATTTTTGTCTTATAAATGGGAAACTGAAGTATAGAAAAAGACAGAGACATATATCTGAAATTATTTGTACTCTTCAGTCCTCACTGATTCCAGTGGGTTTCTATGTAAGTGCTTTTTTATCTGTACACCAATCTTTTGGCAGAACATGTTTTTACTAACTTTATCCTTCAAGAATGAGACCTGTAACTTAACAGTACAGCCTGTAGAGAGAAAGACAAAAGTACTCTTAAGATATTTCCTCTCATTTTAAGACTGCTATGGTGAATTATCCAGAACAGATTTCTAGACATGCTTCTATCTTTTCACTGACTTTTCATTTTCCGTGGCCAGCATATTAAATGGGATAGACAATTTTAAATGGTCAAAGATGGCTCAGATGAATCCTACTCTTAGATATTATCTAAAACCTGTCTCTCAAAAAGTTGCCAAAGGCTGTAGGAGAGAACTGAACACAGATGTCTCAGATCCCTATCACTTGCTGAAAGCACCAGACCTTTCTTATTCTAGAGGAAAGTTGTGATGAGACTATCTGTTATGCTAAAAGCCAATATGTTTACATACCTCACTGGAAGGGTGTTATTATGAATCATTAAGACATGGTACAGCTTTGTCTTGGAAGGAACGAAGAAAATATTATTTATGTACTCATGAAACATTAGTGTTTTGGGAATGAAACTACAGCTGGAAATAAATAATCAATCCACTCTTTTCTACTACTAAGTGACAGTTGATATTTCATTCCTAAAGTTGTGCCACTACAGACAAGGCCTTAGTGGTTGAAATTTTGTGCATTTTTTTTGTTGTGTTTTTTTTTTAAAACCTTCACTCAGAAGAAAGGGCAAGGACGGAAGAAAAAAAATAAGAGGGTTAAGGACTAAATGAAATGAGAAATGATTCACAATTTGTAAAAAGAAATATAAGTAATAACTGTAACTATTGTCTGGCCCTTGAGGTGGGGCAGGATTTATCATATTTTATAATGTCTCTACATTCATATCATCATTATTTAGCAGTAATCAGGAGTATCTTTTCTGTTTTTTTTTCCATATGTTTTCATATTGACCAGTGGTAAGCACATAGTGCTGTCTATTAAGGGTACACTATAGGAAAGAAAAATTGGTGAATGAAATTACAACCAGTTCTGAGAGTCCAGAAATGAGTATTCAGATCTCAATTTCTTTTCCCTTCCTTCCATGTTCCCCTCAGCAATGTCATAAGACCTATATATATATTAAATGTTTTATTTTATTTCAAATTTCTGTATTTACTTATTTATTTATAACAGACTTTTCCCTCTACCTTGCCAACATCAACAACTGATGTTCTTAACTTCATCAAGACCAGAATGTTCCTTATCATTATAATCCATGCAGTGCTGAGTGGGAAAAGGAGGGAATGAGAAGTTGCCCTTACCCTTCACCCCATTAAGTTTTGTAGGGACCACTGTGTGTTCCTCTTAGGGGAAAGCATTGGGGTAGCTCTGATTCACTCTGTTGATACATAAAGATGTGATACATCTTCCCTGTATGCAGGAAATTGCTCTCCTTTGGGGAGCTCTCCTTCTGTGCTGCAGGAAATTTTCACTTAAAATGACCTGTCGGAGAATCCTCAAACTTTTCACATGTCTGAATGCTGAACTCCTAATGCAATGAAATTTTCAGTCAGGTTATATATCCAGGCAGGACACAAGGGATTAATGTATTGGAAGAGGTAACACACTTCAGCAGGAAGCCAACCTAAAGCAAAATGCAAAAGACAGAGATGGGGGAAAATATTTAACTTTGTGTAGTAGATCTATTTAATCTTCTGATACAAGTTGGACCTCGGGAAAAAAAAATAAAAAGAATAAAAAAGATGATTAAGGACTGTAGCAAAAAAAGGATCAAATGTATATTGACACTGAAACTTTGTGAGCTTTCCCATGAGCTGCACCTCACCTTCTCTTCATGTGCCTAAAGAATTTTTCTTTGTGTTTAGACTAGAACTGCCTCTACAGTGTCTAATGGAAGTATAATAGTTGCTATCTCTCTATTTGGAGCTACAAAAGGATTGGTATTGTATCCTGAGTTCTTGTTTATATAGTGGGTTTTCAGTGTGCTCACAGTCCAAGTATCCATATGGACCTTAAGTCCCCTGGTAAGGTGGACAGGCAATTTAATGTCTAAATCCAGAAAGACTTGGGCATAGAACAGGTCCTTAGCTGGAATGTCTAGCTTTGTGCAAGAGAGCTTTGTTCAATACCAGTAAGCTGGCCTTGCTGTTTTCACTGGGAGGTGAAATATGTGGGATATATTCTGAGGGCACAGATCTGAGCAGTTGGTTTCAGCACCTAAAAAGGCATGTGAGATGCATTTGAGTATCCATATGCTTTTCCCATTATTTTTCACTAGCAATTAGGTAGCCCAGTCAGCAAGTATCTGATCTGAGGTAACCGTATTATATCTGAGGTGACCAAGGTAATCCATTCCTTGGTATGCCTCTGCTTCTAGGGATTAGCAGTCACCATGTAAGGATGACTAGTGTTCTCAGCATATAGAGGGAGAAATGGAGATCTGCCTGACTGCTCAAAGATCCCCCTAAAACTGAAGCAGACATATATTTTCCATTACTTATGACTTCTGAGACCTTTTTCTTGATGTAGGCAGTGTGACATGCTGTGTAGAGAGAATCTGATGCGATGATTTATTAGAAATGACTACTGTGAGACTCTTTACTGTGAACACAGAGAGGTGTTATAAGAATCCTGTGTTTTCTGTAATACTTTCCCTAGTTTAAACTCTGAGATTTGCATTTTTAATGCTTGTAAGTGCAACCCTAATTCACTTCCACAATGTTTCAGGCTCCTGGAAGCCAATGATGAACTTTGAGATTTTACTTTTTCTATTTCTGCTGGTAGCTGCATTTTACCTTATCTGAGAAATTTCTTTTAGCTCCTGACTTGTTGACTAAAACTCCAGAGATGCTTTTCCCTCTGGGTAGGTTGAGGAAAGGTTGGACTGAGGCTTTTTCAGAACAGAGGGTGCATAAATCTGAACAGAATGACTTGGTACTGCCTGAGGTACCTGTCACTGTGTTCTTGTGAGGGAAGGTCTAATTACTGATGTCAGTTGGTCTCCAAAATGGTTCGTATGTGGTCCATGAAGCAAGGAGGAGGGAGCTGAATCTAGACCAAACACAGCAGATGATCTCTTTTATGCTTTCATATGGCAGGGCTTGGCAGCACTGTTAAAACTGAGGGACTGTTGGTGGTTCAATTATAAAAGCCCATTGGCTCAGTGATTTATCACTTTAAGTCTTTTAATTTGCATCAGACTAGAATCTGGCACTTGTTAGTCCCCTTCTTTTCATTTCCCCTTCTGAAGTGATTTTTCTAATTTAATTTACATCTTCTTGACTGCTTTATAGAGGGAGGCTATTATATTATCATTCTAGCAGTTGATGTGGCGAGGTTGTGTTACAGCCACGTTCAGGTGCCTGTGTCTTTTTTAATTCACAGATCCATGACGTGATAGACTTGCTTTTGCACCAAAATGATGCTTGGTGAGTTTCTGTGGAAGAGTTTTGTCTCATCCACAACCCAGCTCCTTCCTTCTCACCTTGTGCTGAAGTAACTGCTGCAGGAGGACATCATACACCATGTAATCACAATCACTTCCACTATGGAAAAGGGAATTCACCAGGTAAGGCAAACAGATGTATCACATCACTGAAGTGTTGGCCAAATCAGAAAGAAGAGGCTGGGAACAGGAGATATCTTAAACCAGCTCTGCTGCTGAAGAAAACGTATCTTGATCTGCCCCCTAAGCATACTATGTGTACGGCAGAGTTTTAAGGACAATCCTGTGTCTGTTGTGAATGTCTGCTTCAGGACATTTATTCCTTTTCTCCTGATCAAATTGCAAAATGGGAAGACAGTTATTGAAAGACAATGTTCAATTGTTTGAGTAATTAAAAATAGCTCCTCAGCTTTAGAAAGCAATTTTCTGGGAGAAAGAGGAATAGAAGAACACTGTTGCCAATTAAAGACAGAAGCTGAAAATCTGAAGATGCCAAACTCTGGAGAAATTAATTAAAAATTAAAAGATGAGTGATTATAACTGAATTTAAAAAACACCAAGCAGTCTTCTGCAGCACTGTATTTCTAATTGCTTCTGCTGACCTTTAAGAAAATACTTGCAACTTCACAGCATAACATTTAAAGGTTTGAGTTATATCTGTGGGAACCACAGCAATCCTCTACATGACTGAGAGAACAGCCCAAAGACACTGCCCTCTGCCAATACACCAATGGGCATCCTAAACATTCATGCCACTTTACATCAATTACAGCACCACTGGTAGACACCCCAAAGTGAATTAAGGACAAGGTAGCAAGTTTAACTTTAAATTAATTTGCTTTTGTCTGTTCACATCAGATCCTTAATGTCATCTTCACAGAGATTTCATGTTTAATATTAATAATCTCTCTAGTCTCCTGTTAATGTATTCAGTGAGTTTCTTTGATAATTTAAGACTGTTTCAGATAACAAAAAAAAAACCCGAACCCAAACCCAAGGCATATTTATCAATGTAGAGTATAAGATTTATTGAAGGTATCATTAGAACTTTATGTGGGCTCATCATCCCTGCATTATTGATATTAACATTTTATTAGGGGAAGGAGCTGCAATTAGATTAGGAACTGCATTTGTTAAAAAATGAGATCACTTCTGATTTCCTGATGCTTGGGATGATCAGGTAGGGAATTACAATAGTGGATTCCTCTTTCCATTGGTTACAGTTCTACCACAGGCAGTCTCTCTTTTACAAGGAATTTGTAGCTCCTACTGTTTATGCTTTTGGGGGTTTCTTGGGTTTTTTGTTGTTTATATTGGGAAAGACAGAGCCATCTTTAACATACATGAATTTATTAGCTTGCTCTAGCATTACTTTAACAGTTATTGTCTGTCAGCTGTGTCTCAGAGCCCACATACTTCTCTCCTATTAATAATTCTTTGTGGTAAAGGAATCATAGAATACCACATTGGAATGGACCTCAAGAATCATCTAGTCCAACCTCTTAGGGTAAACTACATATATATATAGTTTAAAGGAGCTGGCCTAGCACCCTGTCAAACTGAGTCTTCAGATTGTCCAGTGTAGGCAAATCCACCACTTCCCTTGGGATATGATTCCTATGGCTCATTGTTCTCATGGTGAAAAATTTTCTTCTGGACTTCAATCAGAATCTCCCCAGGAGTAACTTGTACCCATCACCCCTTGTCTTTTCCATGGGACTCTTTGTAAAAAGGAGTCTCCATCTTTTTGGCAGCCACCTTTTCTGTACTGAGACATGGTGATAAGGTCTCTCCCCTAAGCCTTCTCTTCTTGAGGCTTAATAAACTCATTTTTCTCAGCCTTTCTTCTTATGGCAGGTCCTCCAGTCCTCTGATCACCCTTATGGCCTTTCTCTGGACCCACTCCAGCCTGTCTGCATCTTTTTTGTGTAGTGGGGACCAAAACTGAACTGGTACTGTTTAAACCACTTCCATGTCTTTTGCCTGTAGTCTGACCAGAGAAGTAGTATTTGGACAGGGTATTCTAAGGCCTTTACAGATTAATAACCTCTGGAAAACTAACCAAGCATATAAACATTCATATATGTATATATCTGCAGTAGATAGTCATACTTTGTGTATGTATGTGAGCAAATATACATATATGTACATATATAGCTTTAATCATAAGGACTGCCTCATTTTAAAAAGAATTGAAAGGGACACATTTCAAATTCTCCTATTGACACAGAGAAATAGCAATTTTTAATAAAAATTGTCCAGACCCACATTAAATGAAAAGTCTAAAGATTCTCGAGCTTAATTAAAATCCTTTTTAATACGTCAAGAAAAATTGGTGTTCTTGATGATCACATTGTAGAGCATTTATTGTAAGGTTTGTTTTTTTTTCTTAATATTCCTTTTATCTCCCAACTTACAAAAATTTTCCCATATTTAATTATTGTGATTTTCAACCTGTCCCAGAGAGGGTAAGCTTGAGTTAGAAAGATGGTCGATACAAGAGAAACATAGGGTATACAGGAAATAGGGAAATAAAGGAATGACATGAACATAATTTGTCTCAACTGGGTGTTTCACACCTATTATAAGTTACTCTATCTTCTTGCTGACCAGAGAAATAAAAGACCACAAGCCAATGCACTTGCTTATCTCAAGCCTGTCCAATTCCCCAGCAGGACAAGATTTAAGTTATTTTTGCAGCTGATTTCTGTTGCAGCAATGAAGAATGTTATCCTTATTGTGTTTCTTCCAACAGGGATCACACCAGAGGGACTCCAACATTTCCCCATATAACAGAATGACTTAATCTGATGTGTTTTTAATTACACATGTCCAGTGATAAATTTGGAGCAGGCAAGGTCAGAGAAGCTCCCATCTGTTTTGCAGCACTGTCTACAGTACAATCTCTCAGTCAGGTAAATGTGTTTTTCCTCCTACTGTCAGTTCCTTTTGGTGTTACTATCTTGATCACGTTGCAAATCTGAGGGAGCTGTTGGTCTCTGCTGCCTCAGGACTGAGAAAATGATTTTGACTAGGTATAGCTCTTCTGCTATTGCAAGAAGTAGATTGACCACTCAGGTGTACCTACAAGCTGCAATGCCAGTGTAAAAGAACGTTGCTTGCCATGTCTCCCAGGCACTTATTTAGATGCTGATAATATAGAGGAGATGGCAGTCTGGATTGCAACACTTGATTAACTGCTCAAGTACATTCTGAATCTGTGCTCGTTACCCAGTTGTTACAATGCCATGTTATGATGACATCCAAACTCCCTCGACTAAGAACAGAAATGTCTATACATGCTCCAGTGACTTCCATAATTTGCACTGTGAACACTTTTTAATGGAAGTCTGGGTCCTACTGGGAGTTTCAGTGACAGGTGTCAAAGTTCATGTTAGAAAATAAGGTGAATTCCAAATAAGGTGAATTCCTAAATCACATTATTTGGTGATTGTTACAGGTTGGGTTTTTTCATTATCCATATTTAGCACATCCTACAGGTTCAAGATGGCAGAGAGAATTGGAGGACACTTGGGACTATGGCCACAGCAACTTCCACAACAGGGCACTTGGCCTAAGTATTAGAACTATTGCAGTATGAAGTTCCTGAGAAGGAGGAGTGTTTTGTTATAATCAATCCTTTGCCAGAGTGGCACCTCACAGGAGAAACACATCTATCAGTCTCAACTAAAGCTTTGGAAAATGGAGTAAAAAAATGTAGTCTAATGATTGAGGTGGGTTTCTATGGAGATCCTGTCAGGGACGTCACTATGATGAGATGCAGTTTAACTTCACAGTATTTTTGAGTTCAGTTAGGCCCTTTCAGATAAGCCTGTGAGAACACAGGAGAAATCTAGGTGAAGTGAAAGAGATGAAGAAAAGTCTAGATAAAAGGAACTAAGGAAATATCATCTGCACTTAAAGTAGTTAACATCTGCAAGAAATTAATTAAGCATATCAAGTTGTATGACTTACTTGGTATAAGGTTTTCTTTGAAGTAATATATAAAGGAAAATATTAGAGGATGCTTATACCTGTCTCATAACTGAAGCTTAACCTCTTCTTATCTCTTTATATCTCTCTTTTTTGTGCTACTGAAATTTAAGACCATAATGAACAATTGTAAAATGAGATTTATAAACCACTGTCTCATTTAAGGTAAAACAAATGGTGATGATAGTCATGAATATGGGAATAATAGATGACTAGGAAAGATTATTTCCTCCCATATTATGATTTTTAACATTTTCACCCCTGAAGAATGGTACTTGCTCCTTGATTGAAAGCATGTGCAGGACCCAAAGGGAATGGCTGGCTGCAACATTGCTTTTGTTTGCCAAACCTTTAGAGAACTCTACTACATAAAAACTTCTTTAGACCACATCTGCTCTGTGGCACCACTGTTCACAGCTATATGCTTAAGTCATTTGCCACACCATAGCTGGAAAGGCTGCTGCCCTGGTTCATCCTGCCCTTCACACATGAACTCAGGCATCACTGACAAGAAGATAAGAAACCATGCATGAACCTACCAGACTGACAAGAATTTGGAGTTTTATTGGTCCTAAACCAACTTCTCTGCTCTATTTCAACAAACATTCACAACTCAATCTGAAGCAGCTCATTTAACAGTCCTTTATTTTAATTTGTAACATAGGCTACTTTTATTAAGACAGAGCTAGAATAAAAAGTTATTCACTAATTTGAAGAAGTCATAACTAAGCAGAGCTACAAGTAATTATTATGAAGGTTGAGAGAACTTACTTTATCTCATTTCAAATGTATAAACAAAGCTTGACTTTAAGTCAAACACAAATGTGCTCATGTTACACTGAAAAAAGAAGCTGTTAAAAGGAGCAGACAGTAAACAGCCAGAGGGAAAGAAAGGATAGAGACATCAATATAGAATGTCAAACACCTATGGAGGAAGACCATGAGAGGTGCATAGGAAAATAAAGAATAAGAGATTCAAACAGAAGAAAAAATATGTAAGCATGTGTGGACATTCAGACTGGAAATGGCTGAAGTTCAGAGGTGACAGAAGAACTTTTTGTGGGTAGAGGGTTTTAAAAACCTGCTCTCTCTGTCTATCCACGTGTACATGTATATTTAGAACATTTAATATATATGCACACATAACTGTAGTATCAGTCCTATCGTGGATTAGTGAGGGCATCCAGGGTCAACAGGATGTCTTCTCATGCCAATATGTAACAAGTACAGCGCACTGACTAATTTTAGCAGCAGAATTAAAGCTTCCCATCACTTCAAAATAGCTTGGAGACAAAATAAAAATTGAAGATGACAAAATGCAGCATCGGCTTTGTTACCTTCCACTTGCTCTGGATATCCCTAAGTACCAACAGATCAGAATCTGAACATTTTTATTGAGAACAAGCAGCACTATATAGTCTGAAAGTCAGACTAAACACAGTGTATTGTAGGAACTCACATATATGTCTAATCAGAGTAGCGATTCTCTGTACTGAAGTTATAATTTAGCATCTCTAGGAGGATTGGCTTAAAAGAAGAATGAAAACTGCACTGCAGAATGCTTGGTGGATATCTTATCAGCAAGACACCCATCACTAATGTTCTCCTATCCATTAATTTAGATTTTGGATAGATGAAGATTAAGAGTATGTGTTGTCCCCCAGATCCCCAACTGAAGATTTGGCCACAGGTAGAAAAAATTCAGTGAAAAAAATGAGCTGATCTGATCATCTAGTGGTAGAGGAGTAGTAGTGGTTTTAAAGCCTGGCTCTTCCCTGCATATAATTGTACACACTGCAGAGAAGAGTTTCAGTAGGAGACACTGTAGGTTTTGATTCATCAGGACAGGAAGAATATTTAAGCATTTTTAAGCATTTAAAGCAATTAAGCATAATTAAGCATTTCACTTTTTCTTTAAAAAGGTCTCTGTGGTGGTTTAATAAACAGTCTAAATCTGGGTTCATAATGAGAAGTGGTTTTACACCCCAATTAGCCCTCCTTACTATTAAGATAGTAGCCCTCACAGGGGACAATACAAATAGTGGGATTAAGATCAACTGTTGCAACTAAACATACCATTGCTGTGATTTACTGTTCAGGATACTGTGATGAAATCCAGACATCTTTAGACAGGAATTGAATTAATAAAAATTTTTTCTCTAATACAGATTGTGAAACATAGACTCATCATCTAGAAGGAATGTTTTTATGAAAAAAAAGGTTGAGGGAGAGAAAACCTAATTGGTTGTTACATCATGTTTCCTGCCTTCATCTAAAGGAAAAAGCCTCATGAGTATTTTTCTCACTGCCTAGTATCTATTAAGTATGAACATGAAGGAACAAATGCAGGCATGTAGAAAATAAATCATGTGAAAAGAAATCTGTATGATCAACACCAGCTGTAAGTGTACTATGTCACCTCTTCTGTTAGGACTATCTAAGCCATGTATTTTTGCCACAATTATTTTTTGAAGTCTGTCTTCTTTCTGAGTGATTTGTGACACTCAGAATAGGCAGATTACTTGCTATCACAGGGTAGCCTTCTGCTAAAACAGAATTCTTGCTATTTTTCTTTTTTTTTTTTTTTCTTTCAGTCAATAAAAGGATGATACATTTTATTTGAGGTTTAATGTTAACCCTTACAGGTTAAAGCTTTTTGCAGGTGGTCAGACCCAAGAAGAAGAGATGTGAAAATTCAAAAATCTAGTGTTCTGAAGTCAAGGCACCCAAGAAGCGCTTCAGTTAAATTATGGTGCCTCTCACCTTCTCATTTAATTCACTTGAAACCACTCAGTATTAAGCATCTCATGCAGTAACAGTCTTGTAAAACAAAAGCATCCAGATCTAAGCACCAGCCTGCTAGTGCTCAATCCACTGCAATGTGCTAACATATTCTGGGAGTTAAATCCCCTAAACACTCAGGGATTTAGTCATAACCCTTGTCTGAGAGTGGAAAGGAAGGTAACTTCTCAGAGCACCACTGAACGAACATTTGATCAAGCTGATCTTTACCTTCCCACTATCTAGAAAGATAAACCAGGCATGAAACCATAAAGTTAAGAAGGGAGATGATGTTTAATCAGTATGTTTGCTGTCAATCTTACTGTATTACATGACTGGTATTCTTCAAGCCAGTGCTAAAATTCTGCACAAACAGGTCATCAAATAATGCTGTCTGAGACAGCGTTTCGGTCTGCAATGACTTCACAGTATGCTGCTAAGAAAAAAATACTAATGCTGAGTAATTAAGGAAAGTCATGTATTTATACTTCATTTGCAACACACACGCACAAAGCCTACCACATCTTTGACAAATTAGAAGTACAATCACAAGAAATGTTGATCCAGACTAATCCTTCATTCCAATGCTCAACCAAAGATGAATGTGAAACCTAGTGAATATATATGATTCAGCTGTTATCAGAGGAGCCTTCATCAAGGATTTATTTCAAGGGCTGTTAAATAGACTCCGTGCCAACTCAAGGAATCACATCATCTATTCATACTTATAAATTCTTCAATCTCAACATAAAATTAATTAGGCTATCTCTTACCCATAATTCCCATAGAAATTCTCTTCCAAATCTCCTTTTTTCAGATTGTTGGAGCCTACCTCTAATTTCCAGACTAAAATATTTTACGGCCAGCTTATGTTAACCCTTATCTAATACTATAATTCATCTGGCATTATTTGCACTAATGCAGTTCTCTACCAACCAGTCAAAAAACATATCCACCTTATTTAGTATTTCATTACAGCAATACACCGTTCCACTCTGAGTACCATGTTATGTCAAGCTGGTACTATGCCATCTTGTCTTAATTGTCAAGTGTCTTTGTGATCTCCAGATGGCACGTTTAAGTGATATTCACAACCATCAGATGGAGATTTAAAACAGGAGCTTAGCTTTAGTGCTTGGATTTGTCCTTTGTTTGATACTAACTCTGATTTAATGAAAGAGAGCACCTAGGGAATGTAAATAAAAGGTCTGTATTTGGGAAGGACAAATGTTTGCCATGGATTTTTTTGTTTTTAACCAGTGAATGGAGGAAGTTACATTGTCTTTTAGCCTCTGGCTCTTATAGATTTGGGTTTAGATGCTCTTACCAGATTGAAACATGCAACCCAATTTTAAGAGAAGGAATCTGTCCTCTAATATGGGCAGACCAGACGGAAGATACACTTAGAAGGAATCAAATGTACTGAAGATATATTCAGGAAAAAAGGGTGCATCATTCCCATACTACTGAGTGAACTTTTGGTCTCCTTATTTAGTTGTAACTACTGAAATGTATCTATAAAATATATGGCATTCTCTGTGCTTGTGTAGAGGCATCTTGGACTTTCCCCCATTTTACTTAATGGTTAATGTCTTAAGAATCTTGATTACTATGGGATTTGTACATTTGCAGAGGGAAAAGTGGACAGAACTAATTGTGCACTCAACCTTTCTGCTGGTCCTCATGCTGCCAGCAATGCAACGGCAGCTGTGAGGGTGAGTGAAAAAAAAGACAGACGGATAATCAGGGTATATTCAGCATCTATCTGTGGTATATTGGCTATTCTTTTGGAATACCTCCTATAAGCCTAGTAGAAGTGAGAGATAAATTATTGTTGCTTAATTTAGTCTCTTTTCAGTGTCAAGACCTAAATAAGTTTTGACACTGAAAAGTGATTAAATTCAGCAAGGATATTTTTAGTGGTTTTGTTTGTTTGTTTGTTTCTATATGGAAAAGTAAGACCTTAGAAACCTGAGCTGACTATTTACCCTTGCTAAGGGTTTTGGAAGTTTTTTTCATAATCTGAAAAGTTGTGTTTTAAAACTAAGGCTCCAGTCTGATATGTGAAATGATCTGTCCCTCTAGTTTTGCATCTGTCATTCATTCATCACTTTCCCTTATGATTCTCTGTCTGTGGAAAACTGAACAAAACCGATCCCAGAGATAAAGATTCAACTTGAAAATCAAGTCCAAGTTGGCTTTTAGAGAAAAAAAAGCCTTTCAAAGGGAATGATTTAATAATATTACCAGGTCTATGTCCCAGTGACTTCAAATTAAATACATTGTTAAATTCCTTGTCTATCTGGTGAGCTCTGAAATATGTCCACTGGAAGTGTCCAAAGTTAATCAACTTTTTCATATTCAAAAAGTAGGCACAGATTTTTTTTTTCCATTAACACATTGTGATTTGCTCATTGAAATTACTGAAATCAGTTACAAGAAAAACCCCCAAACTAATGAAACGAAAAAAACCCTCACTTTTTTTTTTGGTCCACAGACTATATTATAATACATAGAGAAAGTGAACATAAACAACCAATCTTTGAATTTTACGATCATCTTACACACTGTCCATGTTTATGTTGAAGTAAATTGAACAATCATTATAAATAGAGAAAAAAAAGTAATTTTATACCAGGGCTTTTTTTTTTTTTATTAAGCAAAAAGGCTTCAAAACAAGACTGAGGTTTCTGGTTTACCTATCGCATAGCACTTAAGGGCTTAAACAATTGTTTACTCATGTAGATTCCTTCTCCCCCACCATGAATCAAGCACTAAAGTACTCTATCTTTTATATCCAGGATGTGCAGGTCTGTGAGCAGTACCACCACCCTCAGGATTTTCCCCGTTTTTCATACATCATGTTCCAAACTCATGCAGCTTTCAGGTCCAGCAACAAAAGCATATTCCAGTTGATTGGCTCTTCTCAGCAGAAGGTACCATTGCTGCCAACAGCCACTGAAAGCTATTGTAGGTGATTTCATGGGACCTGGGGATAATTCATTCTGCCTAAAAAGACACAAGCTAATTTTGAAAGAAATCCTCTTGCTGTCATCTGCTAGAACACATTCAATTTAGATAAATCCTTGAACTGGGATTCCTTATGCATAATATATGCTGTTAAACAAGTAGGAGCACAACCACGACATTAAGAGTGTCCAAATGATTGCTTAGGTTTAGCACCCTGGCCATCCAATTTCTTATCTAAACTATTACAAAACAAAGGCAGAATCAGAAGATTACAAATTTTCAAGTGACTGCTGAAGTTCAAAGAGTGCTTGTATTTTAATAGCAAGTACCATACATGTTTCATGGAAGTGTTAGCCAGATGATCTATATGTTAATTAGACTGCCATTCGAAAAGGAAAATGATTCAAATGCTTTCATCTCATTTCTAACCCAAGCAGCCATGCTGAGTACATTACGAAGCATCATTCCTGCATATTCTGGAGTCAGCTAAGCTCCTTTTTAAGCATTAGAGGAGGAAGAAAGAAACAAAGCTGATAGTCAATTTTATGGCAGAATGATTTTCAAATACATAGCATTCCATTCAGGAAAAATCAAAACAAACCAAAACCCTAAAAAAACAACCAAACTAACTAACAAACAAACAAACAAAAACAAAACAAACAATCAAAACCACAAACAAAACAAACAACCCAACCACAATCTAAATTCTCGATAGGGGGAAAAAAAAAAATCCTTCCAATCTTATGTTCTAAAATTCTGATTATGGTTTTCATTTCTGTAATCCAACTGGGAAAAAAAACAAACAAAACAAAAGAACAAAAAACACACAAAAACACACAAAAACCCCAAGTAAAACAAAACAAAATAAAACTAAAAAAGGAAAAAATAAGATTACCAGAGATCCTTGATGTGAGGAATTAGGGAACTAAGTAATTGGAAGTAGGCTTGGTACAGGTGGGGTTGCTGAGAACTGGAGAGGCAGAGAAAGCAGGCGACCATCTCTGCCTCTGGCTCCCTGCCTGGAAGATTCTCATCAGAGTCACTTTGTACCTTCTGGCAGAAAACAAAATTGACAAAAAGGTCAGGAGGTGATATTGGCAGGAGTGTTCTGTTGGCAGGAAGTTGACAAGCTAGGAAAACCTCAATTTTCCTTCTCCAACAAGAATTTCTGAAGTCTTTTCTTTTGGGGGAGGGGAAGAAAGGGAAAAAAACCCTGAAAAATGTTAATTTCTTATTCCAGATAGTGATATGTTCTCGGGACAGAAGTTAATTTTCCTGATCAGATTTGGAATGAAGTATTCAGGCTTCAACACTCTTGCAGTGTCAGCCTGGAAAACAGTCATAAGAAATTGAAGAGAGAGCAGGAACTCAGAAAGGGTTATAAAAGACCAACCCTCCCTCCCTTGTTGTCTGGTATCCAAACAAAGAAACAGTCAATGGAGGAATCCTGTCTCAAAGTGCTCTTTAGCTAATAGCGACCCACGAAGATCTTGGTAACAGCAAGTTACATTTCAAAGGTACCATCTAGGTCCTTGTGAATTCTCTCTGAGCTGGAGTCATGCACCATACAGCTGAGATTTTGATATCTTGAACTGCATAGTTGTGATGCTTTGTGTCAAGAGTTCTGTGCTGGAATCCAAGCAGAAGTGCACTTAATTTTATCTGATAGCATGGATTTGGGTTTGGTTTTGTTTTTAATTTATTTTTTTTTTCTTCAGCAAACCAGGTTAATAAAGATTCTGTCTTTCCCTGATTAATTACATATGGGAACACCTTGGAGAATAAGCTTGTCAGCCTATGATCTTACCACTCCAACAGAAACACTTTGAAATACTACTTTAAAAAGATGAGCTGATATGGCTGAGAAGCAGTAGCACTCTGTAGGGAAGTCATAAAACGTATTCACTTCTTTCTACACTGGCTAGTTCAGAAGAAAGTTGGAAATGAAGCTGTGTGCAACTGAATATTTCAAAGCATTAGATACACATTGTCATTTTCCTCACTGTAAAGTTCTGATTGGCAAAATATTTGACATTATTTCTCACATTCAGTTCTAGTTTTACGCAAGGTGCTAACTGAACTTTTCAAAACATTTATCTACTGATATCTTGAAATGTGTATTAACCAGTAATTTAGTTCAGAAGAATTACTGTAGGAGTGTATGATGGACTGATGACAGCCTTCCTATGAAAATAAACCACCAGTTATGTCCCCTTTTATAATATACGTATATCATCTGACAGAAATAAATGAAGATGAGATAGTTTACATCAAGCAGTGATGTAGCACCCTGAGATTACATTTACTCCCATGGCTTTATACATAGGTATATAAAGAGAGAAGGAAAGATAGAAATTCTAATTTGCAACTTCTCTGTGACATACATGAATGTATTCCCCCAATCTGTTTGGTTCCCCAATGGACAATTTCCTCTTTATAAGTTCTTTCAGCTCCTTGAAGTCATTGCCATTGAGTTTAAGCATTGTCTCCAAAGGTTACATCATCATATTAATGTTACCTAAGTATCAATGATATCCCAAAAATGAAGATGGTCTTCTTCAGAGTCTAGTTAGGAATGCAAATGAAAGTGAGAACGTTGCAAGATTTATCAGTTTATGTCTACAATTACCTATCGCTCTGATCTGCTTTCTGTACAAATGAAGTATCTGACCTTGCTTAGATTTCAGATTGTTCTGTCACAGAAACAATTGCAGAACGACAGTGAGGAATGTTGCCCTAAATGTTCGAAGTCCTCCTTTCCCATTCCCTGAGAGTGCAAAGTGATTTCTTACTGTATCAGGGTCTAGAAGTAACTTTTCTGGAACTGAATTTCAAACTGCTCTCAGAGGGCTGTACCTGCATTCCCCTTTTATATCATTACGTTCAAGTAACAGCAGGAAAAGGCAATTCCCTGAAAGTCACAGAAAGGGAAATTACAAATACGTGGCTGTGATTGATTACGAGAAGATGTATGAGACACCAAAGTGGTAGAGAGGGATTGGCCCCATAAGCAGTAATCAGGCAGCAGTAAAATGACTCTCTTCCCTGTTCAGATCAAAACCATGTTCTGTTCACAGTACAAGTCTCCAATATGGAAAAGAAAACTATCTTTTCATTTATTTAGGCGTTGGACTAGATGACCTTTAAAAGTCCCTTCCAATCCAAATAATTCTGTGATTCTATGATTTATCTTTTGATTCTGTATCTGGCTTTCTTTTCTACTTTATCAACTGCCTTACTAAATGTGAAAATATTAACTCTGCATATCAGAATGCATTCTGTTTCATTTTATAGCAAACTGTAAAGACAAGATCCAGTACCACATTTACACTTGCAAGTGCAGGTTTTTATAGCATTCATCTGCGTAACAGGACTGCCTCACCAGTTTCCCTTGTGAAATCATTCCAGGCATAAAATCTGTCACCATTGTGTGCTCCAGTGTAGCTAAAGTGACAAAAAAAACGCTAAAAGTTAATCTAAACTAATCACTAATATCCCTGACCTTAAACAAACAAAGTGTGAGAAAGAACATTTACATTTGGAATCATCCCAATTCCACTGGGCAGTAGTTCAACTAAATTTTTGGTGAATGTTTTCTCATTTTTAATTTCTTTCACATTTGTCCATTATGCCACTTTAAAACCAATGACAAAAGACCGGTGGTTGCTAATATAAGATACTTCAAGAGCAAATAAAATAAAAAGGGTTGCTTCATATGTATGATTTACATTATTTCTTAGAATGATCCTATGCTTGATACTTGAAAAATCTTAGAAAATGCCTAGAAAAAAAATCTTTGTTTGTACATTTGGATTTTGTCATTTACATTTTGGGCTCCTGGTGTTAGGTTTTAGTGTAATTGCTTACTTTCTGGGTTCAGCGTCATGATGAAGACTCCTGGGTAACCTGTTAAGGTCTCCTTACGTTACAGCAATAATCAGGCAGATAAAGAATGGCTGCAGAATTCTCAAAAGGACTACCAGCAGATTTTAGCCCTCCACTGGGAGGCAATTATTTTGTTGTCATTTGAAGAAAATGACCTCTCTGGTTCTGGCAGGGATGAAGTCTGGTTCTAAACTTGCTGCACATCGCCCGTGTGATGGATGTCCCGGTAACCAATGCCATTAGTGTCCTGAGCTATCACATGCCTGCCAAGAGTCAATCTTTAAACAAGGGATTCCAGGATGAAGAATGCCTTTGTCTGTTCTAATTAGGATCAACAATTTTGCTTCCTTCATCAGAATCTGCTTGTTTCATTGTCTGAGGCTGACACTAGCATGTGTGCTGAAAAGGAAAGAAATCTGTTCAAGTTTCTTCATTACCTGATGCTTTCCACTTCACATCTATCACCTAATAAAGAAAACAACAAATAAACGTTCCCAATGTCATCTCGATCAAGTGAGCTAATGCCTTTCATTCAGAAGTAATGCTTTCCATACCTTTCAAGCAGGCTGAATAATCTGTTTTATCCTTTTTACCATCTGGACATTCTTCTCTTAACTCTGCTTTCTGATGAAGGGGGAGACATCAACAGGTTGTTAATAAAATCCTCTGTGTTGTTTTCTGCTATTTTCCAGCAGTGAGTAGCCATCCATTTGGCTCATTTGGAGAAACTGTCATTCCTCTGCAAGATGTTCTCGGATCTCAAATGAGACAAGAGTAACAAACTATGCAAATATGCCTAATTCATTGCAATAGAAAGCAGGCTGATTTGCCTTCTTACCTATGCTTTGATGGTTGACGTTTCCTTTATATGTCTTCCAAAGTCTTGTTACAGTGTGTGGATCTGCATTAGAAGGGATGAGGTGAGGATGACAGCAGAGAAGATAAATAATCTAAAACTAATTGATGGTTCATGTGGATTGGGACACCAATGTATTTCCCAACATAGACTGGCTATTCAGGATGAGTTCTCTGGTATCTAGAAATGGCTTCAGGAGTTAGAGCAGTCCTCAGTCCTGTTTTCAGAGCTATCAAGGACCAGCCTGAGAACAGCTGACTTTGCTCTTGACAACAGCTTGGATCTCACTCACCTAGATTAAGCACATGAATAGAGAAACATAGATGACTGCAGCTGGAGGGGGAATCCAGCAAAGAAGATTCCTTTTTCTGCATTTCCTATGCACTTAGAATCATAGAACCATAGAAATGTCTGGGTTGGAAGGGACCTCTAGAGGTCATCCAGTCCAACCCCCTGCTGAGAGCAGGGACATCTGCAATTAGAGCAGGGTGCTCAGAGCCTCATCAAGCCTCACCTTGAATGTCTCCAGGGATGGGGCCTCAAATACCTCCCTGGGTAACCTGTTCCAGTGTTCTGCCACCCTCATAGTAAAGAACTTCTTCCTTACATCCAGTCTAAATCTGCTCTTTCCTAATAGCCCCTTGTCCTTTCCCTACAGGCCTTTGTAACCAGGCCCTCTCCAGTCTGTCAGCTCCCTTCAGGTACTGGAAGGTGGCTGTTAGGTCTCCCTGGAGCCTTCTCTTCTCCAGGCTGAACAATCCC
>JANHFX010010465.1:41762-60348 GCA_027560015.1 Chloroceryle amazona
ATGTCCTTCCTGTGCTGAGGGCTCCAGAGCTGGATGCAGTATTCCAGGTGAGGTCTGACCAGAGCAGAGCAGAGCGGTAGAATCCCCTCTCTCCATCTGCTGGCCACACTTCCTTTGCTGCAGCCCAGGGTGCGATTGGCCTTCTGGGATGCAAGCACACACTGGCTGCTCATGCCCAGCTTCTCGTCCACCAGCACCCCAAGTCCTTTTCTGCAGGGCTGCTCTCTATTGCCTCACATGAGTCAACGCATCCAGACGTTCAGTGAGATCTGAGTTTTAACCTTCCCTGCTTGTCAATAACTATGACAAACATGATTTTTTTTTGAGCAACTCCTTCTTTGTCCTTAGTTTGTTGCTTACGACTGATAGCAAGAGTAAGAAAACATATTGTCTGAAAAACAGAAGGAAAGAGCAGTGAGGAGACTTAAAGCACTGATGATTCTCAGAGTGCAAGTGTTATTTACACTTACTTTATTTGTTAATTTCTTACAATATATTTTTCGATTATCTGCTGGTTCCAAGAAGCTCTAGTAAGGATAAATAGATGGGATGATTTTGCCTGCCTGGATTGAAGCACTAATGACATTTTCATGATCAGGAACAGACAGATGAAGGGAGGCATTTGTTTCACAAACACAGACAATTCCTTTTTTAACAAGGTGGTTGACAGAAAGGGTATAACCTGCTCCTCCATTACAGAAGGATGCTGAAGCATGGAGAGCAATTTACTTCTGTGCAATGACATTCATTCTTTTCTTAATGGGCACCTTGGTGTTTCTGATTTCAAAAGGGAGTTTTCCACAGCAGCAGAAAGGCTATTTTCCTAGGTTTATGACTCAGATCAAATTCTGTGCTTTATCACTTCAGTATACCTAAGATGAAAATATTCATAAAATTTTAATTGTATTTTTATTGCAGAGTCTGTATTGGGCACACAGTCTTTTTTCAGACTCTTCTAGACAAAACATCTTGGTGCTAAACTCCAAGATATATTTGATATATGTATATTTATGTGTGTGTACACGTATATATTGATGTTTACACACACAGACCTTTGCACAGTGTAGCACTTTAGTCTCTGTATATATGCAAATATACAATGAGGTGGATCTGACTCTGCGTAAATGAGCCATGCATCAGTGTAACCATGGAGGGTTCAGGGAACTTCTCCCTAATTATTTTAATATAAATGAGAGAAAAATAAAGGAACTCTTGAGCCATTAGAAGGTTCACATGGATCCTAAAGATATGTCCCATGTTATCCATTCACTCAGTTTCCTTCAATTCAGCAGTACTACAGTTCTGTTGCTGTAAAATAACCATACACCATCAGTGCTATTCTCTTTGATGAACACTTGAAATAATGCTGGTCTTTGGTGGTTTAGCTGACAGGACTGGGAAAAGCATGGTTCACAGAATCATGGAGAACTAGGTTGGAAGGGATGTCCTCTAGTCCAACTTTTTTAAGGTAAACTGTATATATATAGTCTAAATGAGCTTGCCCAGCACCCTGTCAAGCTGAGTCTTCACATTGTCCAGTGTAGGGAAACCCACCACTTCCCCTGGGAGATGATTCCAATGGCTCAATCTTCTCATGGTGAAAAATTTTCTTCTGGACTTCAATCAGAATCTCCCCAGGAGTAACTTGTACCCATCACCCCTTGTCTTTTCCATGGGACTCCTCATAAAAAGGGAGTCTCCATCTTCTTGGCAGCCACCTTTTCTGTACTGCGACATGGTGATAAGGTCTCTCCCCTAAGCCTTCTCTTCTCAAGGCTTAACAAACTCAGTTTTCTCAGCCTTTCTTCATATGGCAGGTCCTCCAGTCCTCTGATCACCTTTGTGGCCCTTCTCTGGCCCTTCTCCAGCCTATCTGCATCTTTTCTTTGTGTAGTGGGGACCAAAACTGAAGGCAGTACTCAAGATGTGGTCTGACCAGCACTGAGTAGAGTAGGATAATGACTGTCTCTGCTGGTGATGCCCTTGGTTCTTAGAGTGGAACTGTGTATCGCATTACTGTTGACATAATTTAGTACAGAATCTGATTTTTCAAGAAATATTTGGAGATTAAAAAAAAATCCCAACACCTCAAGACCCATGGCAAAACACCTTCCCCTTTATAAAAATCTGAGTACCAGAAGCTTATTTGTCCTGAAGAATTCCATTTCAAGATTCAATAACATAGCTATGGCTATGAAACATTCCACAGTGGACAGCAGGATAGAAACCTTTTCCCTTCACTTTCCTTTTTTTGCCTTTCCGTAGTGGTTGCTTGCACCAGTGACACCTTGCGTTGTTTTCTTTTGCTTGATGAGATTTATTCAATGCATCTTGAGGACAATTGATCAAGAGGAATGTTTTAGTGTAACTAATTATGCAAGGTGATGGTCCTGCCTGGTCTTTTCAAGAGATGGTAAATATTAATTGACTGGATAATTGATAATTGCTCTGTTTATAGTGATTGTATGTAAGAATACATTTAGACTGGCAATTAGAAGAAGGAAATATGAAGAAGAAAATTGGAAGCAATTTGATGAATAGGCCATGAATGTCTGGTAGAGCTTGAAGGTATGTCTACCCCATTTAAATGAAGGGTTGTTCAGCTTCTATCTTTCAATCTGTTCACACCGTACCACACTGAGGGAAAATAAAAAGGTCATTTTATTTCCCTAATTCCAGGTACCATAACACCTTACAATTTTAAAGGCTTATTTGAATGACGGCCTAATTTATTAAACTTTAATGTCCTGGAGTATCTGTACATTAGGATCAATAGAATCAAACCAAGACCACAAGCCAATTTTTGGCTGAAAATTCATGACTTTCAGAGATTTTGTGATGTAACTTCCTAATTTATCTGAGAGGTAAGTGATCAGGCTTAGATGTTTTCAATAAAAGCATGAGAATCAATTCCTACCCTTTAAATAGCATTTTCCACAAAACCACATTCTATGTTATCTTTGCACACTTTTATACAAATATTTTAAGGTTTTTTTCACTTAGCTGTTCATTGATATATATTATTATAAAATTTTCAACAATAACCTCTTTCTATGAACATAACCAAGTAAATAATGGAAGCAGATCCTCTGGTTTAAGAGTTAATGGGGAAGTTGTAGTACATTTCATCTGACTCAAGAGCATACACTGGCATAACATACATTTTATATTTTAAAATTACATACTGGACTGGATATTTGAATAAAAGTACTAATAGCAAAGCTCCAATATGAAATTGGAATATTTCTTGTCATGAACAAAACATTCACATTTCTATTATTTGTATTCCTCAGGCTACAGTGAATATAAAGCACTGTTGCAAAACTGATGGAGTAAGCATGACAACTGGACTAGTCCAGGTGTGTCTCAGGGTTTAGGGTGAGGGCAGCTCCTTAGACCAGTAACAGCTGCTCTCTGTTAACCCCCCTCCCTCCACAAAGGGGAAGAGAAATGGAATAAGGAAGAGAGACTCAGCCATTAGAAAAGGGAACTACAACAGCTTTAATGACAATTAAAATACTACTAATAAAATGGAATATATACAAATATATGCGAAACCAGTATAGAACCCAACTACCCTGATGGTAATTATGACACCATCACCACTGATGCTGTGGAGCAGCACCGGGAGAGTCCCAGACTGGCCTCAGCAGCAGACAGGAGCTGTGTTAAGGAGCTGGATTCTGGTACTGGATTTAGGAACACACAGATCAGGATCGAAGGCCTTGGTCTGCACCCCCCTGGTATTGACTCTGCCCATGGGGTGTTCTCCCTGCCAGCAGCAGCCACTGCCTGTGCCAACAGCTGCTGCCTGCAGCCAGGGCAGGGAGGCAGAAGAGCTGATCTGGGAAGGGAGATCACTGAGCAGAACCAGTTCACTTCTCACTCAAACCAGGACAATATGTCAGTCAGAATTATAACATGACTGTTAAGTATCCATCTTGCCTACTGCATCAGTGTTACTGCTTGTACCGACCATGATTCATCTCTCAGATGTGTTCCTTTTCCTGTCACTAACAGACCCCCCTCCTAGTGTCAGTGGGTGGATCTGACATTGTTAAAGCCGGACTTGAGCTAATCATTGCCTTCTCAATAAGATCCAGCTGCCAGAGTAGGCTGACCAAGATTCTGGGGTAATTTGTCAAAAATTTACATGGTGACAGTAATTCCAGACAACTTCTCCTAAATGCTATTAACAAAGGCAGTGTCATATTCAGAAAACAACTTCTACTGGGGTGATTAATTAATGCTGGCAAGGCTCCTTCTCTTCTGGTTAGGTTGAAATACTGCTCAGTGGCTCTAGGAACATAAAAAATGTTTTACACTTAGAAAGGAAAGTGATATTTCAAGACATGACAGAAAGACAGAAAATGTCCACTAGATATGGCATATGGAGGAATATTCTTCCTGGACATAAATATGTGGTGCTCCTTGAGATTTACCTGATTTGAACCTAATTTTGCAGCATGCTTTGTCTCCAGACCCTGTCTTTTTATCCTTATTTAGTGCCCCCATACTGACTTGCATCTTAAAGAAAATAAGGGAGAATGAAGAGGAAGAAGATTTCCAAACAGTTTGCTCAGGACGAAGCGCAGGAAATACTATAGTGGAAGATATGGCCAGAAGATAAGGCAGAGTATGCAGGTGAGGTACCAGCAGTGCCTTATCAAATTCAAACGCAGTTTGAAGAGCAAACAGGGCAATGAGAAAAGCAGTAGCTCTTCCCCTCTCTGCCACCCCACTAATTGCTGCACAGAGCGATGCTGGCATTGGGTCATATGACTAGAAGTGTGTGTACAGCTCTCTTAGTCCATGCTGGCTAGGACTGAGCTCCTATGCGAGATCTGCCAGGACTCTTCTCTGGTTCTGAGGCCAGTTGGCATGCAATGTCTTCCACTAATGCTATAAATTATCTTAGTTTCTAAAACCACATGGCCACATGCTAATTGTATTCAGGGAATGATTCCTGGCCTGTCTTAACTCCGAAACCATGCTCAACAATTCTGGGGAAACTGCTAGTTGGCACAGTTCAACACTGGCACTGGATGCATTTTGATAGCATAAACAGTTATATTTCCTTATCTAGAAACACTCATTGGCACTGTTTGATGCACTAATTTTATCAGCACTGGTACTGGTGTCCAGAGCCACTGTATATAAAGCACTATTTCCATAATGAATTGATTGGATTAAAGTGCCACCAGAATTGCATCCATCAAACTTGTTTTTGTTGAGATACATGTCTTTCTTTCTGTTTTTCTTGAGATCTCAGACATCTTTTGATATAACGTGGAACACAAATTTGCTTGCCTTTATGAGCAAAAAATGCTCAGTGTGAGAAAGAGCTGTAGAATCTGCAGACCTCCTTGTCAGTGAGGAATGGGCAATGACTTTCTTGTAGTTCCTTTTAAAATCTTGGCTTTAGACAAAGTTTGGAATAAAAACTGCATTTGCCTCTGCACTATACAGACTGATAAACATTGTCATGATACAGTCATGCACATGACCCCAAAGGACATGACATGGGTGAAAACATACCACTGCTACCATTAACACATCTACTGTAGAGAATATGACAATACTTGTTTAAGTAAATCCTCTCTTCTAATGGCTTTCCATTACCAGCTTTCACCAAGAGTTTGTTCATATAGTCACATAGTAAATTTACACCTGTCTGTTGTACAAGCTCTAAAATACAGCAAGAGATGTACTGCCTAGAGTTGGTAATTGTGCCCTCATGCCCAAACTCCTCCTATACGTAGAGCTAGACCTAAACCTAGATCTAGACTTAGACTTAGACCTAGACCCATATGGCTAGCCTGTGAAATAGTATCAGGGTACCTTCCTTTATATGGCAACTTCAATACCCGGGGCAGTTTGACCCAGGCCAAACTGCATTCTCAGGATACAGTTCTTGGAGGTAGCACAGGCCAGGTACTACACCCAGCAGGCAGCTTGTGTGTCAGCTGTGTTTTGAAGTCTAAATGTTTAACAATACGAAAATGGGATGTTCTATGCGGACAGAGTTCAGTGCCAGTGTATGGTTGAAATCATTTTAATTTATTCTTATAGATCATAGAATCATAGAATCATTAAGGCTGGAAACAATCTTCAAGATCATCAAGTCCAAGTGTCTACTATATATTATCAGGACCACTAAACCCTGTCCTGAAGTGCCACATCTGGATGTTTATTGAACCCCTGCAGGGATAGTGATTCCACCCCCTCCCTGGGCAGCCTGTTCCAAGGCCTCACCACTCCTAGCAAAGAAATTTTTCCTCATATCCAACCTCGACCACCTCTGGTGAAACATCAGCCCATTTCCTCTTCTATCACCAGTCACCTGGGAGAAGAGACCAACACTCACCTCACTCCAACCTCCCTTCAGGTAGTTTTAGAAAGCACATAACCTGTGTGTTCAAATATCAAATGTGCAGGTCATATTCTATTGGAGTTTTATCTAGAAAGTGTGGTTCATCTTAGACAGGGAACACTTATTCTTAATTTACTGGAAATGAACATTATTGCAGTGATGTGATGATCTAATGTTTGTCCTGAGAGTAGGCACCTTATCAGACTGCTGTAATTAAGGATGGCACTGTTAGCTAATAGCACACTAGGAGACAGCACAGCTAGCACAACATAATGCGTCCAGTTCCACCAGTTAACTAAGCAGAACAGAAGCATTTTTAGCATGAGTTTAGAATTAGAGCTGAACTCCTGTGTGGCGTACAAAATTTTATCCACTTTGCCACTGACAGGAACATAGGAGACACATTCTTCAGACTGTGGAAAAAGGAGGTAATTTCTTCTTCAGACTATTTACAAACAAAAAGGGAGAGAAAAAAATAATAAATATAATTATCTCTTATATAACCATAAGCCCAGGAGGCAGAATCTGTTGCAATACTAATGGGCTTTGCATGGATTGTACCCTCAGGCGGTTTGTGGATGATACAAAATGTGGAGGAGTGGCTGACACACCAGAAGGCTCTGCTGCCATCCAGTGAGATCTGGACAGACTGGTGAGTTAGTCAGAGGGTAATCCAATCAAGTTCAACAAGGGCAAGTGTAGAGTTCCTGCCCCTATGGGGTAAAAACTCCATGCACCAGTACAGGTTAGGGTTTGACCTGCTGGAAAGCAGCTCTGTGGAACAAAACCTGGGAGTCCTGGTGGACAACAAGTTAACCCTGAGCCAGCACTGTGGTCTTGTAGCCAAAAAGGCCAATGGCCAATGGAAGTTCTCTTCTCACTCTGCTCTGCCCTAAGTGAGGCCACCTTTGGAGTATTGTGTCCAGGTCCGGGCTCCCCAGTACAAGAGAGACAGGGAACTGCTGGATAGTCCAACAGAGGCCTACAAAGATGATTAGGGGACTGGAACATCTTTGTGATGAGGAAAAGCTGAAAGACCTGTGTCTGTTTAGCCTGGAGAAGAGAAGAGTGAGATGGGATCTTCTCAATGCTTATAAATATCTAAGGACAGGTGTCCACTGGAACATGAGGAAGAACTTCTTTCCTGTGAGGGTGACGGAGCATTGGAACAGGCTGCCCAGAGAGGCAGCCCTCACCTGGATGTGATCCTGTGCAACCTGCTCTAGGTGAACCTGCTTTAGCAGGAGGGTTGGACCAGATGATCTCCAGAGGTCCTTCCAATCCCTATCATTCTCTGATGCAACATATAATAAATGGACACCTGTTAAAGGTGGTGCTATAACCATGTAACTGAAGGACCCAGATGGGAGACATGGAATTTCAGCTAGCCAGCTGGGAGGTGAAAGAGATGCACAACACTCAACAGAACTTTTAATTCTCTTGGCCCTGAGCTGTCCAGAAAAGCAAGAGATATGGAAAATAAAAGCACGTTGATATCACAAGAGCTCTGCTGGACTCTTTTCTGTAGTTATCCATTGAAACCAATACACATTTCAGGAAATCAGCTCATTCCTCTCAAAAAAGCACGACTTAGGCTTCCCTGATAATACCCTTGGAGCTGTACAGATCAAGCAAAGTTCCCTAAACCAATGGAATGAAGTAACATTTCATAAGAAAGGTGACCACAGAGCTTTGCCCAAACAAATGGTCCTGAAAGGGTTAGTTAGGGAGATGTGACAGACCTACGCACACTGCAATTGCTCATATTTATATGTGCTTTGGATGCAGCAACTACTTAGCTGTGAGAGAGGGATGACAGAGAGATTTGCATGGATAAAGCACTGCACAATACAATGAAGACAAGAGATTTATGCACTGGAATGCTAGATAAGCTTAAGCCATAGAGATTGAATCACTAGTGGCATTTTTCCACAGGCTTAGGAAGCTTTGAGCACTGATATTTTTTTCCCACTTAAATATTGCAAAAATAGGCATATAAAATAACTAGGACAGACTGGGAACAAACAGAGGATCATGGTTTCCAGGTTTGCAGGGACTGCATCACACCTGCCCATAATGAACCAGTTCTCAATTAGGAAAACAGATACAGTTCCATGTGTGAATAGATGTGAATATAACTGTGAGCAAAAGCAGAATCTGGATGCAAACTGTCTGAGAACTTGGCTTTTAAGATATCCGGGCACTAATTATGCATTGTGCGTTATTCTTAGTCCTCCTATATGACGAGCTTTTCCTGCTACTCCACAGATAGATGTTACGTGGAGCATGAAAGACATCAACCTTTCCATTTGTTACAAACTTGAAGTTTAACCAATATTCAAATTCCCTGTGGCAACCTTGGGCCAAGTTCTAAATAAACACAGGCTTTGTTTGCTTGGGTGCTCTGTGGATCTCAATTCATAGGATTCACCTCTGCAAACAGGGTAAATTTATCTTGTGTTCAGAGGCTGGTTCTACTTTAACGGTACTATTGTCTTTCAACCGTGCAATACTGAAACAGAGATCAAGCTGGCACAGAGGACTCTGATGTTCCACATCCACTACTGATGAGGTTTTTAATGAAACTCAGTGTGGTGTTACACTGATCACTGGTTGTCTGAGAACAGCCAGACATATTTGCTATGATAGAAATTTTAAGCAAAGAGCAACTTAAATGGCTCACCCAAGTTGTGTTGCTGAACTGAGAATGGAAGTCAGGTTTCTTGAACCAGTGTCATGATCAGATAGTTCTTCCTTTCTATAAAGGAGAATGTGTATAGTTTCTTTTAATCAAAACCAACCACAAAGTCAGTTGGGGTCAGCTCTCCCAGCTGTGTCCCCTCCCAACTTCTTGTGTACTCTCAATCTACTCACTGGTGGGGTGGGGTAAGAAGCAGAAAAGGCCTTGGCCCTGTGTCAGCCACTGCTCAACAATAATGAAAACATCCCTGTGTTATCAACGCTGTTTTCAGCACAAATCCAAAACATAGCCCCATACCAGCTACTGTAAATAAAATTTTTATCCCAGCCAGAACCAGCACAAGTAGTCATTGAGATGTCTTCCCCTGCACGTTCCATTTATTGAAGTAAATTATATAAGGTCATAGCTGCCAATATATAATGCAGAAAGGGTAGAGGATGGTGCCAATTCTACAAGTGTTTCACATGTTTTTAAGTCACGTCTTGAAGGAAAGAAAGACATCAAAATGCAGTAAACATCTTGTCTTTCTGTCTAAGATATAACAGGACTGGTTATCAGATGGTGCCAATTTCTTAGCTTCATTGGTATCACTGGAGTTACTCTGGCTGAAGGTCTGGCCATTAACACTAAGGTTTGCTGTGTCATTTGACAGTAGCTTGGTTTGGGTTTAATGCAGAACGGTTCAAGGAGCTTTCAGGAGGAATGAAGACACAACACACACCAGATGTCTGGATCCAGAGGGTCAAAGAAGCAGAGAAGATTGACTGCTAGGACACACCAGAGAAGCCAGTAACAGGACAACTGTGGTCTAGAGATGGACATGGGAGTCCAGTCTCTGGAGTAAAAAATCCATCAATGAACTGACAGACAGAAAGGAGGTTGCTCTGCATAGACAAAAGATAAACAGGACCTTAAATGGCAGAGACTTGAAATATTGTGAAGACTGAAGGGCACTGTAAAAATTAGTCAATGAGAAAAAAAGGATGTAAGCAGGTCAAAAAAAAAAAGAAAACAAAATAAACAAACAAACAAAGAGAAAAAAAAATAACCCCCAAACCCACCCAAAAGCAGTATGAACATTTGCTTTGTCAAGGCCTTAGACTGTAAGGGGCAAAGCCTATACTTATTACAATCCTCTCTATACAAAAAGCCCCAAAGTAATCTTAGAGTCCAATCTGAGCTCAAGTAACTAATTTTGTAATCATGTCTAAGAATACAGGATTATAAGGGTTTCTATTCTCTACTTTGGGAAATTTCTGGCTTGTATTTCAGGGCCTTTGTATGTGCGTGAGGAAATATATATAGGATCAGGAGAAAAAAGAGGAGAGGAATATCACTGATTGATGAGAACTTGTTTCCCCATGGCTTTTGGAAAATGTCATGATGTGTCATCTTCCATGTTATCAGAAAATTATAATGCTCTTAAGAGTAGAGCGAGAAAAAGGGAGATGTCATTTTTTTGCTGCTGTGATTTCCCATGGAAATAATAGATTCTAGCTCCTATGAACAGATGTGGCACAGCATGCAAAATTACAGGCTGTGAGTAACATACTGTATGACACCTTTGTACTGAATAAAAATAACAGTGACTGAGTCAACACCCTTGATGTTCCACCACTGAAGAGTAAAGGTTTCAGTAATACCAGTGGTACCAAAGCCCTGTGCACAGCTATGAGTGAGAAGTGTGACCACCCATGACAAGTTGGGTGGGATAGAGACATTGGCCATCATCTTTAGCAAGTTGTTTGAGGAAGAGAGTTCAGTGACTGTAGGAGGTAAACTGCAGTCTGTCATTCATACCATCAGAAAGCCAGTCTGCATCTACTCTGCTAAAAGAACGTTTCTTTCTTCATAAGCCAATGTCTGATGGTCACCTCAGTACCAGTTGTTTGCCATAAGGCAGAATCTTCCAATCTTGTTAAATAAACAACACGTAAATCCCTTTTGTCTGCACAAACACTGAAAATGCTTGATTTCCTCAGCTCCTTAGACCAAACACTCTATTTTATTACACTTGATATGAAGAAAAAAAGAAGGAAGTTGATTCAGCCAACTGAACATCTATGAGCTTGTGTCAAAATAGGACTTTTTAAGAAGGGATGAATTGCAGTTTTACTCCATGGCAGTAGAATAATGAAGAGTGTAAGCCAATTGGCACCCAAGAGAGTGTATGTCTGGAAAGCACCTCCTAAAGGAGATGTGATAAAGCTGAAGGTTATTGCTCTGAAACAACAAAACCCCGCAGAATTGATGCAAAGCCTGTTGAGCTTTGGATTCTTGCTGTCCTACAGAGACCTGGATCTGGCAGGAATAAGGATCACATTTTTCAAGAGGGATTTCAGTGTTATTGAAAGCAACTATTTGCTGTGAAATCAATGGGCATTGCATACTCAAAGACCTTTGAGTATCTGGGCTGTAATCCAATATGATAAATAAAAACTGATGACAAAACATAATTTAAAACACCAATAGTGTGTTAATGGATGCATTTCAATTCTGTTTCCTAACATATGCAATCCCATAGCTCACAGAGGAGACACAAGGTGAGAAATTTGGGTCCTGATGTTTTATGCTGCAGAGCTTTTGTTACCTTTGAAACAAAATTCTAAAATGAAAAGATCATCCTTGGAAATTAAATGAATGAGGATTAAGAAAAAAAAAAAAGCAAAGCCAAACCAAACCAACTTGATCTATGAATGGTGTCCTAGAAAAATCTACAGTATTAGGAAAGCCAAGCATTTTTCCTGAACATTTTCTATACATGTGTGAACTGGAAACATGTGTCCTTCTCTTCCCTGAACACAGAATTGGGGCAAATTCTGCCTCTGTTCTGTGGAACACGTGGAGGCACTTTTCCAGGTGTTCAGGCTATACTTGAATATACTACAGCCATTCTTTTGCCTTCTTTGGGAGAATAATTATAATAATTGGATCATGATGCCTTATTTAATCTTTATTCCATTTTTCACCTTGGATAAGATAGGAAGAAAAAGCTCTTAGAAATATCTACTCAAGTGAAGAAATTAACCTACTCAAGTAAGTTTGCAACTCAAACTGTAGAAGCTTCACTATAAAATGAAATCTTTGAAAGTAAGTATTTTTGTCAAAGCTCACTTAGAAGCTCCTATTAGAAATTAAGCCGGAGATAAGGGGTTGAGAGCCCTAAAGTCAGTGTCAATTTAGAAGGGATACCTGAGAATTGTCTATTGCAGTCCAGCAGCACTTGACCCATCAAACATCCATCAAAATGAAGAGGTGCTGCTGCTGGCACTCTGTGTCATTTGACCCCTTTCTAACCTAGGAGTGGTTCATCAAAACCCCAAATAAGAGAGCTCATGTTCATGATTTTCTTTTAATTTAAGAGAGTCATACCTGTGATTGCTGTTCCTCTGAAGAACACCGGAATATTGGAAAGCAAGTTGCAGAATTCATTATAGAGAAAGAGGGAAACCACATTGTCTCCAGGTGAAACTAGGTGAAAGCAAATCCAGTAAAGTAGGAATCATTAGGATGTAATGAAGTGCCACTGTCTACATCTGATCTAGCTATGTAGGTTCCCATTACAACTGGAAAAAAAGTCTGGTAAGCAAAATCAAAATCATGTTTGGTTCTTTGATTCTCCTTTACAAATTGTGTCCTGATTGCATGACATTTCCTACAGTGTTCTTCCTTTGGTAAAGTGATTGAAGGGCACCTTTCATCTCTCCTCTAGAGAGGAGCAGGCTGTAACCTGATGGTTAGTTCACTGTCAAAAAATTATATATGTGTTTGAGGCAGGCAGAGAAAGAAATCAAACTTAGCTCTTAAGTATTATTAGTAAGTGCTCAATCGTAAGCGGCTATAAAAAAAAACAACTGGGAGAAGCTTCTTTCGGGAGCTAGTGTAAACAGTTTTGAGCCTCTTCATATGGGTGCACCAATGTTTAACAGAGAAGAAGTTGTATGGTAACCTTGACTAAGACAAACAAGAGCAGATATCAAAACAGTCAGTTCACAGCTTTGAATAAATTTTAGGTCAGTTTTTAGAGTCTGTGAGCCTCTTTTGCCTAGTATGTAAGTGGACTCTTGACAATTCCACCCTGCATAGAACATTCCTTATATCTGGACAAAAGGACAAAGCCCACAGGAACAGACAGATGTTTGAAGGACACCTCAAACATAAGGGAGAATTCCTTTGAGGACATTCCGATACTAGAAAGTCACCTTTCAATAAGCCCAACGTGCATCACTAGATTGTTGAGTTGTTGGAAGTATCTGAGGCATCTTGTCAGCAGATTAGAACACATCTGTGCCTGTTGGCTAGGCATGAAGGTCTGGAGAAGGAAGGAACCCATTGAATTCCACAGGATAACTGAGTTATGTGGCCACTTGTAAGGTTACTAATACTTAATCTATAATCTATGTTCTAGTGTAATAGTGTCAGTAGGACAAGGGGTAATGGTTTTGAACTAAAAGAGGGTAGGTTCAGATTAGATGTAAGGAATTAATTTTTTTTCAATGAGGATGGTGAAACACTGGCACAGGTTTCCCAGAGAGGCTGTAGATACCCCATCCCTGGAAACATTCAAGATAAGATTGGGCATGGCTCTGAGCAACCTGATCTAACTGCAGATGTCCCCATTCATTGCAGGGTGGTTGGACTTGATGACCTTTAAAGGCCCCTTCCAATTGAAATTATTTTATGATTCTGTGATATGTTAAATGCTGACTAATTCTGCTAATGGGAACCTAATTTTTAAGACAACGAATATCTCAGATGAAGACAACTAAATAGCTGACCAGGATCTTGTCTTAAACTGTAGGAGAGACCTGGAACTTGTGCAGATACTGTCTATTCTTTGTACATCAAAACATTACAGACTGTGAATATATGGATGAAATTGAGTTTAATTCTGAGCTGCATAGACAAAATGTTCAGTTGAAAATGTTATTTATTCAAATGAAAATAATAGTTTTCTAATTTTCTAGTGTATCCAGGGCTAAATTTACTCTTTAGAAGTTATTTATTTCTTCTATTTGACTGGACATGTGTGCACAGTCTTCAACATGTTTATTCTCAACAGTAAAACAGTATTTAAAAATAGAAGTGAAGGGGAGAAAAAAAGGCAGAAAATAGAGTACTCCCTCTTTTTCTAAAACATTTTGAGTAAAGATCTTTTCACTACAGTCCACTTTTGTATAAAATTCATTATAAAATGTTGACGAGTGGTGTTCATCAAGCTCTTTCCCACAGCACTTGCAAGTACTAGTTTTTGAAAAATAACATCTATCTTTTGAAACCACATGCCAATCACAGTTATCCTTTAAATGCATTTTCCAAGGGGAATATTTTGAAGAAATATGTCTGACGATGACTAATTGACTTTTACACAACAGATAGGTATTAGGAGAGTTTAAATTGAAGGTATTAGCTAGGTTTACTGCCCTTGTCATTTTTATCCTCCTGTAAGACTAAATTTTATTTATGAAGTATAATTAATTCAATGAGGGATCAATTTGGTGCATAGTAGCTCCTGACAGTCATTTTATTCAATTAACATGTTGGTTTGAAGTTATACTTGTGTGTGTCTGAATTAGTAGGTTTTCCTCTGCACCGTGCAGCATACAGCAAAGTGGAGCCTTGAGAGACTAAGGGCAAAAGTGGCAAGTACTTTCGAGCAAACAACATGACACATTAAAAACTCAACTATTAGAGTATGTAGGATCTTTTGAGGACTGACTTATATTGTAGAAATGGATAACATGATATCTGCACCTGTTTTATTTTTAATTTACGGATTAAATATTTAAAACCCAAACAGATTAATGGAAAAACTCTTTAGTATCTGTACTCTCACCACCCCCCTCCAAAATATCACAGACATCTCCTTGCTAACCTGTTGATTTAGCTACTGATTCTTTGACAGAACCACTTTGTAGCTCCTGTTAACTCCCTGTAACTGATTGCCTCACATACTTGGGACTACCTGGATTTACTCATACTGTTGAAAGTTATGAGACTTCCACAAAAGAATACGTCTAGATGTGAAGAAACTTCATATGAATATCCCTCATCTCAGAGTTTTAAAGTCTCTGAGACAGTCATTCAAATAAACACACGTGTAACAGCTCATCCTCTAGAAAGGGGATAAGAAAAAAAGCAAGTTTACTCATTTGGGCTTAATAAAAACTTTTAATCTTTTCTATGCCATACATTATTTTAGGGACAGGTATTTGTAGGCTACAGTTACAGTACAGAAATTACTTCAAAATATAAGGTATGAAAACTTTTTTCTTCCAAATCAGGTGAAAAACCCCATCTTTCAAAAAAAAAGTTGAGAGGACAGGTACTCTCTACAGCCACCGGAAAGGAAGTTGTGACAAGGTGGGGTTCGGTCTGTTCTCCCAAGTAACAAGTGATAGAATGAGAGGAAATAGTTTTAAGTTGTGCCAAGGGAAGTTTAGGTTGGATATGAGGAAGAATTTCTTTATGTCAGGGGTTCTCAGGCACTGGAACAGCTTGTCCAGGGAAGTAGTTAAGCCCCATCTCTGAAGGGATTTATGAGTTGCGTAGACTAGTGCTGAGGGATAGGGTTCAGCCAAGGTCTTCTCGGTGTTAGGCTAATGATTGGATTAGATGATTTTAAAGGTCTTTTCCAATCTAGGAAATTCTGTGAGAGTCCATACAAGAAAACTCCAACAGGGTAACAGATTCAAATGGAAAGAACAAAGAATTACTGAGCTGGAGGGGAGAGAGAGAGAGAGAGAGAGTGGCTGAATGACTGGGCGAGGGAGAGAGTGGCTGGGGGAAGAGGGCCAAGGTAACCTACCAGACAGAGTTAGTTACCATCAGAGACTTCATCTGGCTCACTGTATGGCAAGGCTAAAACACACAACTGGAAGCTCCTACTGCTGAGGCAGAAGGAGGGGATGCCACTTCAGCTGCTTCACCACTGCCCCATCATTTTCACATTAGCACAGGCTTCCAGGATATATGCACCCTCAGGCTGCACCATGACAGTACAGATAAAGGAAATAGTGATTTAGTGTCTCCCAGTCATAATGCTTTTCCCTTTCCCTTTGGTTGTTCCCTTTGTGAAAGCTCTTGCATAAGTGTGATCCCTGTAGACATGAAACCCTCAGGTGACCCATAAAATAAGTACAGCAGAAAAAAGTACAGCTTTCTCTGAACTTATCTGAGAGATCAAACAAGCCCCAGTATTGGTGTGAAGGAGAGGAAAATGAAAGTTACTCAGGGGCCTGAAGAGGCAATGAGACCATCCTTTGGAAAAGGGACCAAGCTGTGATATCACTTTCACTGTGACACAAAACTGCACTTAACTGTTCATGCAGAAAACACCCAAACTGGTAAATAAAGCAGAATAAAGTACATTCTCTTGCACTGAGATCATTTAGCACAGCAGCTTTCACATCCACACTGTAAATCAGTCCTTTTACTCAAAATAGGAGTCCTAAATGCCTAGTTGTAGTAGTCCATGATCTTAACTAACTCCTGGGTGTCCTCGGGCATTACTCAATAAAGTGATAGTTGACCCAAGCCATTGAACTGCCCATTTTTAGTTTATTAGTATGAACACAGTCATACCTGTTCACAGCAATGATTTTTCAGTGTCTCCTTCAGGACAGACTCTCTGATTAAGTCACTGAGGGTAGAATTCAGCTTCAGATCAAAATACCTATTGCAACAAGCATATAAATGTAGGCAGGTGCTTAAACATTTCTATCTGAAGTCATGTGAAATGTCATATATATTTGACATTTAAGGTGCTAGGGAGATAAGTTGTAGGACCTGTGCTGTTCTACAGTGGCATCTGAGCGAAAATAAACCAGAGCAAATCAGATCACAATAGCTTTATAAGTTTAAGGTGTTAAGTCAAGCTGTAAGTTTCCATTATAGTTAGTTAAATTAATGCAGTTTCACCACAGTTGAAATTCACTTATCTATACAAGGGGGTCTAGCACCACCTGAGTTGTCTAAAGCTGTCAGAAACCTTCCCATGGGACTGGCAAATATAGCACAGAAGCTACACTCTTCTGGAAAGTGGAGGCTACACATAGTAGTGTGACTTGCATCACAAATTACAGTAGGTACCCTGAGGTGGACAACTGAATTGGGTCAATAGTCTCTTAAGGTATGATTAAAAGTGCCAATCTTACAAGGTTATGTAGTCAACTGGGGCAGCAAGGCATCAGAAAATGATTTAAAATAAATTTGCTCAGAATTTTCCTCTGGCAATAAATTGGAGTGAACAGAGTGGCCTCTGTTTGTCCTGTTAAACTCTCTTAGCCTCCAAATCAGAACAGCCACATCCAAATTGCCTATTGGAAATAACTTCAAGCTTGTACTAAGGCCTAAATGTATAGGCTAGCCCACATGAAAATCACGCCAAAGTTAATCACAATTTCACTGGAGTTGGAATGAAGCTTCAGAACCTATGAATGTTCCTTCAAGCTATTTAATGAACTAGAAGAGACATAGTGAAGGGGTTTATAATAAAGATAAGTAAATGGCTTGCTGTACCTGGAAGAGAGAGTTTTGCTGATCCCATCTTAATGGGTGCCACTGGTGGCACAAGTGGCCTAAGACTGGAATTTGTTTGGACTGCTAGGAAGATGAGAAAATCCAGGATTTCAGAGAATTCCCCTGGTCATCCACCTGCAACTTTAAGAACATTAATAAAGTTGGAAATTGAGCCTAAGTGCATACTTTCAGGAGTCAGGCTCCCACATTCTTGAAACATCTCTCCCAACTCCTTCCTTCTTTTTGACAGCGGTACGGATTACTTCCCATTTCAGTCGTCGCCCTAACAAAAGTATGGTGGCAAAAATGCGCTTCTTTTTCTGGCTACAAAAAGCTCCTCCTGTTCAGACATGAGCCCTATTTAATCTCAGGCCAGAGCAGTAACACAAAGATTTTTCTCCCCTCAAGCAGAGGTTGCAAACCATTTTGTTTAATAGATGCCTATCAGGAAAGCCTGCAGCTCCTCATGTGTGAATGAAGCTATTAAACCCCAAACCTCATTACACAAATAATGTCCATTCTGATATTTCAAAGCACTTTTAGCAAGGTGCTCACAAGAGTGTTGTAAATGATCCGTAAACAGTGGAACACTATAGGGACAAATTGTAGATTGGGCAATTTATTTTCACAAAAGTTTGCTGCCAAAGGAGAAAGCAATCACCAGGGTCACTTGAGGGCCTGATCCTACCAAAACTCCAGTCTCCTGTGTCTTCCTTGCTCATGTCACGACAGTGTAAATCAAAAAGATTAGTCCTGTGATTAAGGCATTCTTAGGTGAATCACAGGTTTTTACTATGTTTTATTTTTACTTTTTTTTTAGTTTGTACCATTTTTTTGTACTGTGTTTTTTCTTTATACTTTTTTTTACTTTTTTTCTTTTTACTTTTTTTTTTACTTGTTTTTGTTTTTACTTTTTCTTTACTAGTTTTTCATTTTTACTTTTTTTTTTTAAACTGTTTTTTAATTTTTACTTTTTTTTTTACCAGATTTTC
>JANHFX010010465.1:60448-98056 GCA_027560015.1 Chloroceryle amazona
TTTTTTTTACCAGATTTTCATTTTTACTGGTCTTTTTTTTTAAACTTTTTTTTACAATTTTTTATTTTTAATGGTTTTTATTTTTACTGGTTTTTTACTCTTTATTTTTACTGGGGTTTTATTTTTACTATTTTTTTTACATCTTTTATTTTTATTATTTTTTTTTACTACTTTTTATTTTTGCTATTTTTTATTTTTGCTATGTAATCACCTAAAACAAGTCCCTACTTTGTATGTTCATAGGTAATTCCCTCACATTACTAAATAATTACATTTTATTCTTTCTGGCAGATATACCATCACCACAGGCATGAGGAATTAAGACTAAAAAGAGGAAGTAAGAATAACAAAAAGGAAGCAAAAATATCACATGATACTTAAACAGGACCTATCTTTGTAAAAGAAAAAAAAAAAAAGTTACTTCTTGAAATTTCTTCAGTATTCCTGACTTCCAGGAAAGTCTGAGGAAAAAAGCCTGTTTAACTGTACCACTTGTGATGCTTCCAATTTATCCCAAACAAACCGAAAAAAGACCAAATTTCAGTGGGGTTTTTTAATATTAATTTATTTTACAATATATAAAATTGAGCTTAAATCCTGCACATTGCTATTTTCTGTACCTGAACTATGGAGCTATTATCCAGTAGCTACAGATAACTTTTTGATAGCCTTTAAAATCACACTACCTGGCATCAGCTGAGGTGACAGGAGTGGCAAGGGAGACTCCAAATGGACTGTAGTTTGGTGGTATCTTTGTCAGATTATTTTTTAGGTCAGTAAGGGATGGATTCTGAAGACAGTGAGCAGGAACAGCTTCACATTTATCTGTGCCAGTGGTTTGCTATCTGCTCTTGAAGTATATTTCTGAGCCTCTGTGGTGGGTTTGACCTTGGCTGACTAGCAGATGCTCACCTAGCCACTCTCTCACTACTCCTCCTCAACAGGACAGCAGGAGAATATAAGATGAAAAAGCAGGGCTATTTCTCTCACTTTTTTTCCTCACCCATCTCTCACACAACTGCTACACAGTCTTTTTTACTCCTAAAAAAAAAAAAAAAGATCAGAGAGGCACTACCAACTTAGCTGATGAAATAGGTTTTGGCCTGTGGTGGGTCAGTTTTGGAATCAGCTGTGTCCAACATGGGGGCAGCCACCAATTTATTCTTAAAGAAGCCTCCAACACTATCAAAACCTTGCCATATTAACTGAATACATTCTCATATCCCATTACCCTGGTATTAGCTTCTATCACAACCTAACCTGAATTTTGGGAATGGCTACTCTGCATCAGGGCCTACAAGTGGCGAGATGACATTCTGCTCTTGTATTCACAGAATCACAGAACATTCGGGGTTGGAGGGGACCTTGAAAGATTGAGTCCAACCCCCCCTGCCAGAGCAGGATCACTTAGATCACGTCACACATGAACGCATTCAGGTGAGGTTTGAATGTATCCAGAGACAGAGACTCCACAACCTCCCTGGGCAGCCTGTTCCAGGCTCTGTCACCCTCACCGTGAAAAAGTTTCTCCTTATGTTTCCATGGAACCCCCTATGTTCCAGCTTACACCCTTTCCCCTTGTCCTATCATCAGATGTCACTGGGCAGAGCCTGGCTCCATCCCCCTGACACTCATCCTTTACATATTTATAAACACCAAAGAGGTCACCCCTCAGTCTCCTCCAAGCTAAAGAGACCCAGCTCCCTCAGCCTCTCCTCAGAAGGGAGATGTTCCACTCCCTTATTGAGCTTAAAACACTCACAGAGTACCTTTATCCCACGGTTACTTCCAAGTGCAACAGTTGGAAACTGGGTATAAGGATAATGAAAGCAGATGAAGTCATGTAGTTGGTCTCCAATGATTCTCAGGCTACCTAGATGTGCATTTCTCATTGGGAGTGTGAATAACAAACTGTTTCTAGTGGCACTTTAGGCATCATTATCTGATCCTTAAGCTTTGCATGCCAAGAACGATAACAAACCCCAATTCAATAAAGAAGGGTTCGCTCAGAATTTCAACCAATATTCACTCTAGATTTCATGCTCCTGCACACAGACTGTTGTTTAGGACTTGTGACTTCCCTTTTGCTAAGTACAAATCAGAAACACATTCCAGAAACAAACCTGAAAATTCAAAATTACTGGGAGAGGTGTAAGTTGCTCCAGACCTTGCCATAGCAGTGCCCTGACAGTCAACTCTCCTCATCCTTTAGTGAAGGTTGATTGGGTACCAAACCAAAAATAATTTTATACAAATGAGTCTTAAAACTGGAACTTGACCTGATGACAGGTAGGGGTCTTTGGCAGAGGCTTGGAACCCCTGAATCTGATATTTTGATGTCTGGCGATCTAACTTTGAAACTAGACTGGCTTTGAGATGTAGGTTGAACCATATGGCATCCAGATATCCCTTCCATCCAAAGTTATTCTGTGTTTCTATGACACTGTGTTCATCTAATCCCTGGCAAATTGTAAAAAATTACTTTTTAACTAAAACAATAGCTATGGGAACACAAATAGAGTTATCTGCCAGCAAAGGGAACAGCTAATTCATCTGTTGCTGAACACTATTTTCAGATGTAATCACAATGTTTCCTGCCTAGAATTATTGGCATTGAGCTTGTAAATGTATCCCCTAGGGGAGGAAAACCACTGTAAATAACTTGCCTTTAAAGAGGGAGGTTTATTGGATTTTTACACAAGACAACATGAGCTCTGGTTAAATACTGGGCGATATTTATATCCCTGTACATCCAGCCACAGCTTAGCTTCATTAATATATATGTATTTATTATTATTATTTTTGGTTGGTTTTGGTTGTTGTTGTTTTTTCCCAGCCTTAATGAATAACAACAATCACTGGTATTCACTTCCTGAGTCTTTCTAGTTTTCAAAAGACAGACACATTAAAGGAGGGTGAACATGGCAGCTGGAAAAAAAAAATAGTGTCTTCCAATTTCTTTTACTACCTCATGAATTAAGAAGTAAAAGGGGGAGTGGGGAAAATGGAGAAAATAAAGCAGAGATGAAATTATTATTCTGGTATACGTATCCAATAAGACTGTATGGCCTGAAGGAAATGCGATCATGGCTTTTCAATATGTTCAACTCTGAGTTGTTACCAGGTTATCAGGCAGTGCAATTTATACAGACCTCAAGGGATATTGGGTATGGACCAGTACAAATGTCACGAGAGCACAAATACAGCTTAAATATGCCACACTGTGTGGCACAAGGTGCTGAAGTATTTGAGCTAAGGGCTTGACCCTCTGCTTGCCAGACATGATATGTTACTTCACATCCTTGGATCAGTCCATCTCAGAGCTCCCTACATTATTTAGCAATACTGTGAGCCTGTTTATGCCATGGGCATAGACACTATAATGCATTAGCCTGCTGGAAATTATGCTGGCCTAATTTTCTAAGGGCAGCTGCTTACCTGTGGTAAAACTCTTAAAAATTATTCAGCCTTATTCCAAAGGTGGAAAATTCCCCCTGAATGTCAGAACAAAACGCTGCTTCTTTGAAAGTGGCCTGACCTCAGATTTTCATATGGCCAGTCTGCTTGTAGATAGCTACATAGTGTAATTTCTCCCAATTTATGTTTGAAGTGTCATCTCTTCTTCTACCACACTGCAGAGAAAATAAATGAGAGAAAAGTCCTCTTTGTCTTTACAAGATAAAAAAAAGAGCAGCCATTTGGTAATCTTTTCAGTCCTATCAAGCTGGGTTAGGCACATTCTTGGAACATTTATAATGCTGAGCTGTTCAGGAGGCATCCTTTACAAAAGGATTCATCTGAATAGATGTGGTTGCTGATAAGCATTTCAGCAAGTCATCTGCAGTTCTCTTTACTGCCAGGGAAGATCTAGTAATATAGACAATGGAATTTAGGGTGTGATGCATCTCATCCTAAACAGATGTCTACCTTTGTTCAGAGGAACTGTATCCTAAACTCCATGAATGAACTGAATTGATCAGATCTCTACTGGTTATAATAGAAGGACGGATAACCAGTCCAAATGTGGATATCTGTGCCGAAAGCCAGGTGAGGTTCATGAGTCTTGACTTGAGTTCTGTTTCAAAGTGCTGGAGGGGGTCCAGAGCAGGGCAATGAAGCTGGCTGAGGGCCTAGAGCACAACTCTTGTGAAAAACAGCTGAGGGATCCAGGGCTATTTAGTCTGAAGAGGAGGCTGAGGGGAGACCTTACTGCTCTCTACAGCTACCTGAAAGGAAGTTAGGGAAGGGTGGGTGCCAGATTCTTCTCACAAGTACAAGCGATAAGACAAGAGGAAATGTCCTCAAGGTGCACCAGGGGAGGTTTAGGTGGGGTGTTAGGAAAAATTTCTTCCCTGAAATGGTTATCTAGCACTGGGGAAGTGGTCGAACCACCATCCCTAAATGTGCTTAAAAGTCATGTAGAGATGATGTTTAGGGACATGGTTTAGCAGTGGACTTGGTAGAGTTAGGTTAATGGTTGGACCTGATGGTATTTTCCAAACCTAAATGATTCAATGTTTAAAAAATGGAATTAATGCTTTAGTAATAAAACTTCTATTTGCACTGAAACAAGAGGAAAATGCTAAGACCAGGCTACTGCACATGTATGAAAACACTGCTGGTAGCCTGGGATCTATTTTGCAAGCATTGTAGATTGCATTTATAGTGAGGTAATGTCTCATCACTCTGACATCACAGTGCAAAGAGACCTTATATAAAAGAGAAATATACATTTCTTTTAATTACCTACATATAGGTAGAAAAACATCCCTAAATTTTAAAAGTGGAGTGTCAGTTAGGGAAACAGGACCAGATATAACTCAGTATTGCCTATTTTAAATACTTCACTTATTTCCTTGGAGAATGTCTAGCCCCTTCAACAGCCTTTTTTCCTCTACTGATATGTACTATTGTTTCACATATGCTTGTATCTCCTCTGTCTATAAGAATAAGTCTTTTACAATTCTATCCATAGTTGGGAGTGAAATGCAATGCTCAGACAACTACATTATGGACCCAGCTAAACTCTTTGACATTCTTTTAACCTGATTTGAAGATGTGATAAGCAGGACTGGATGGGTTCGTTTCTTTTCTCTGTTGCAGAACTAGGATATGTGTGTGTTCTGCTCTTTTGATGCTTCCTTTCTCAGGAATGACATACGGATGCCAGTAAAAATGGTTTGTATGTCTGGTACTCTATTTCAGTTCTTCTGTTTCTGAGATAAACAGATGGAGATTAGGTAATTCTGTAGCTCTGTAAGTCGTAAACAAGTTGGTATAAATATCACTGCCTCAAATATTATGCTGAGCTTGCTCCATTCAAACTTCTGCCTCATTACAGCTTTTCTTTGTATTGGTAGCATATGCCATGTATATTTGCTTGGTTATTGTCTCCATCCTAATCACTATACAAATTCATGTCTGTTGAATTGGTCTTCCCAGTTTTACTCCTCTTTAACCTAGAACTGACTTCCATCTTGGAAAGTGCATATCATGATTCACAGCAAAGCCTACTTTTCTCTTTGCTTTGATGAGTAAGCTAATGGCAAATATCGTTATTCCTAACACCTGGTGACTGCCTGCAAAAACTGCTAGTATAGTTCACACTTCCAAATGATGACTTGTGACTCTTTGAAGCATTAGGAAAACATTTTGTATCATCTGCAGGCAGGACATATTCTGCTTTCTGCTACAAGAGTTGTACATATAAACCTAGATTTTTGGAGATGTTCCAATAAACCAGAACAACAAGGGAAAAAAAAAAAAAAAGGAAACATAGGCAAATACTTTGAGGAGCATTTCAAAGCTTGTTAAGAAATCTCAGTCAGGAGCTATCTCAGTGTGTTATTAGAAACAATCACAACCTTCTGCTCAGCCTTTAACAGAAATGATAGCTAAGATCCTGAAGAACTCATCCTCTCTCATTGCTCATTGAACAATATGAGAAATTTGGAAAATTCACAGAAACATCTAGCACCTTTTTGTCAAGACCAAATTCCACTGGAGCCTGGAGAACACAATCTCTCAGTGTACTGGTTTTCAGAACACTTCAGGAGGTTCTTGCCCTCTGCCCACCAAATATCTCAGGCTCACTATGCATTCCCACTGGATCCTCTCATTCCCTCTCTCCCCACTACTGCCACTGTGCTTGTTGGTGATCTGTGTTATTAGCACTCCTTTCCCCCATGACACTCATGTTTAACCCAGGTTAGCTCTCAGAGGTGCTTAATGTGGCAGCCCAGCAAGTGGCTGTAGCAGCAGGACTCTGAGACATCAAGCAAACAGAAAGGGGGAAAGGCTACAAGGAGGAGAAATTTATGGTCCACTTCTGTTACTGGAATCGCTTTATGAGGAAAAAAAAAACCAAAAACTTGGTTACAATCAATTCCTTCAATTCTAATAAAATTATAGTATGCTAAAAGGACCGCATCATATCCAAACTTCAAACAGAATTTAGACTAAACCAAGATTTCAATATGTGCAGAAAACAAGAGCTGATTTCTATCTGATCATTTCTATATAAGGTTGCATGTTTGGCGTTAATGGAGTTTCCTTTTGTTTAAGCAAGGTATAGCCGAGAGCCGAATTTGTCTACTTTAAAACATAGGAAAATAACAAAATACATTTTAAATAATCACAACAGCCAGACTCAAGAGAGTGTGAAGAGAGAAGGCTGTTAGTAGAGATCATTTGGATGGGAAAGGAAATTGAGTGTAAGAGGGTGTCAACAGAAAACAAAACAAAGGTACTCTTACTTCATTCAAGGAATGGAGAGAAAAAACTCCACAATACCAGAAATAAAACTTACTAATCACAGAGAGATAAGACCAGGATGTGTTTGTATAGACCAAACTGAAATAAGGTAAGCTGTAAACTTGCAGATTTCAACATGAGAAAGCTGTTATGACAATAAACCTTTGCTTACTCAATTAGCAGGAAACCTTAGAGAATAATCATTTTTCTTTAAGAAGGTATTTGAAAAATGAAAAGAATGTACTAAACCTTGATTAAAAAAACCCCACAATAATTGCATTTCAGTGCAGACAGCAATATAGTCTTTTAAAACTAAAGGATATTTAGATAATTGTTATGATTTTTTTATTTTATGCTTAATGTAATTCATCATTTACAGTACATGAAGTGAGCAATAAATAGCTGAACTACAAAAATGGGAAAAACAGACATTCATGCAAGAAAGATTTTCTTAGAAAAGAAGCTTTTCCAAAAAATCATTATTTTTAATGAATAATAGTGGCAGTGAAATTCCCTTTTCCACCATGTTTTCTGCCACAGAAATGATGCTTTAATAATCACCTAATTAGATGAAACATGAGAGCTATATCACATATTTTGTTATTTGCAAAAACATTGCTAGATTTCTTTGAAGAATGTGGTATTTGAAAAGATTTATTTTGACCAAAACCAACCAAAACAAACACACACACGCCCCCACACCAAAAAAAAAAACAACCCACAAAAAACCCCACTATAAAATTGTCATCCTGGATACAGCAGGAAATGTGATGAACTCTGGAAAACAGACCCATTTAAAACTAGGTGGAGCAGAAAGGCTTTCAGAATATTCCCATTATTAATGAAATTGGTTTCTCATGGCTCAGTCAACTGCTGTGATTTTTCTTGTGCTATTATGAGTCTTCATTTGTACTGAATGGCATGAGGGAGGAAGCAATAACAAACTGCATGCAGGAGTCCTGAGCGGTGTGTCACTCACACCATGAATGAGAAGAAACCTGGATGGAAAGTGCTCTCCCATTGCTGGTACACCTGTGTGATGTAAAGACACTATCCAGCCTTCACAGAGGAAGAAAAATGGAGGGTTTCTTTATCCTCCAAGCAACCTTTCCTGCTCTGTGTTGACTCTACTGGCAGTCTATGTGAGGAATTATATCCAGCGTTCTGCTGAGCTGAGCTGTGCTTAGGAGCTGTTGCATGAGCTATGTCAAGGCTTCCTAGCCACTTACTCATACTTTCACCTCACTGCTCATTCCCTCAAATATATATATAAAAGAATAAAGAGACCAGTTTGGTGAGGCTAAGGTTGCTACTGGGAATCCTGACACATTTATGTGAAATTCATGATTATAAGGAAGTTCCTTTTCTAGCTTTTTTCCCCTCTGTTTCTGTCTATAGGCTGTTTCGCATCAGTGTAGGGTAGTGGGATAAGTGTGTTTATCAGCCAAATGATTACTGTAATAAGTAGTTGCTGAAAAAATGTCATAAAATTATTTCAAAAGTGTGATTTCACTACGGTAGATGATGTAAAAAAAACAGAAGGATGCAGCTAACTTCTAAGATGTTCCTGTCTTTTTTGAAATTAATTAAAAATTGGTTTACCACTACAAAGAAATGGATCCAATCTAATCAGAGCCAGCAATGGTATGGTGAAAACTGGAATCACTCCAAGTCATACATAGATTCAAAGTTAATCTTTATCCCTGTATATTTCTTACTAAGTTTTTACACCAAAATAGCTGTGCCTTAGTGCTAGTGAAAAATAAAAAGAATGTGAACTCTTTTTTTCATCCATTCCATAAATTTCCAAACCCATAATTTCATCCTTAAGCATCCATCTTTATGTGGTTTTTATTATTATTTTTATGTTCTCTCTCTATAAGGATTAAATAGCCTCTCAGCTACATTTAACTGTACTACAATATTCTGAGCAAGACCTTGTGACCTTGAATGAGATCTAGATTAACAGAAGTTTGTAGTGCTTTTAATTTCTCACAGTTAAAAAAATCAGTGGTTCTCACACTCATGCATTACTTTTTTTGTTGTTGTTGTTCTATGTGCCTTAATTATCTCTGTGAAATAGGGCAAGATATAATTTCCTTCCTTTCTTGTACAGTAAACCAGACACTTTGTAAGCTGTTCCTCTAGTATAAGACAATGGCACCCAGGATATATACATGGACTTTTTGGGGGGATGTTTGCATAGCTGTGGGGTACTGTTTCATATTCTAATCGCTGTTGTTCCATCAGTGTGATAAAATAGAACAGATCAAAGCTCTTGGACTTTTCACTGCTGCAGCACTGAAGTCTGGGAGCACATGAAAATGATTCAGTAGTGTGGAAATGAAGGTATAAAGAAAACTTAAGAAAAAAAGAAAGGAAGCTGCAATGTTAAATGCAGAAGTTAGTTTGATTAAGAAATGGATAATCTACATTCCAAAAAAATATTTACCCCTAGGAGGGGACTTTTGCAGAGATCAATTCTAGGACTGTTAAAAGTTTTGATCAGAAATCAAGAAGAAAATGTAAAATTGCTGTTGATTTTAAATGTTTATAGACATATTTGTGAACTAACATTAAAAATCATGGTCAGATCATACCAACAAGGAATGGATCATTGTGGTCATAAAGATCAAAGGCAGCCTTGGCCGCACTGACAATGAGATGGTGGAGTTCAGGATCCAGGGACTATGAGATGGTAGAGTTCAGGATCCTGACGTAAGGGAGGAAGGTGAAAAGCAAGCTCCCAACCATGGACTTCATGAGAGCAAACTTTGGCCTCTTCAAAGAATCTGCTTAAAAGTATCCTGAGGGATAAAGCCCTAGAGGGAAGCAGGGTCCAGCAAAGCTGGTTAATATGGAAGGATCACATCCCCCAAGCTCAGTGGAGCCCTTTCCAGCCTCAAGCATTCAGTGATGAGCCAGGATATGTTTATAAGAAACATATTCAAAGTAGAAGCTAGGCACAACTTTTTGAAAGCTTAGGCTGTTAAGCTGTTTGATTAATCCAGGCAAGCTGCAGAATTCCAATACCTTGGTGGCTCCAAATCAAAGATATCCGGCCTTTGTGAATCATCAGGATTTTACTGCAATAAGCTTAACATATTGCTTTAAGAGAGGCATCATGTCCTGAGTCATACATCAGCCCAGATGATCAAATGCCTTTCTGACTGTAAAACTCCAATAATAAATTTGATCCAGGTGTTTTCTGGGGTTTACCCTTTCCTCAGTCAGAAGTACTCTGTATTTGAGGAGAAAAAGTTCATGTCTTGGCTTCTCGAGGAATAGCTGCATCTAGGTAACAGAATGTATGGGAGATGAAAGGGTTTAAATGCAGGACAGGAAGATGGGTAAAGACAAGGCTGACACAGGAACAGAAATACAAAAAGAAGGCTGTTGAGTGACACAACAAATAAGACTGCAAATATACATCCATGATCTCAGTATTGCAGGTATAACACATGAATTCAAACAAGATGTTATGTTGTCAAAAATGAGAGCCTAGATATTTAGACATGAAAGGAGGTTGGACTAGATGACCTTTAAAAGGTCTCTTCTAACCCAAAGATTCTATGATTCTACGAAAGGGCAAAGAATCTTGTGTTAATAAAGAGCAGTATTGAAGTTCTGATGAATATTGAAGCACAGGACGATGAACTTGTATCTCCAGACAAGCTCTTTCATCTCACATCCTATGAGATCATTTACTCAAGATATTCCTCAGAGCATGACAGAGCAGACAAAGGGATGAGCACAGCAGTGGGACATCTTCAATAAACATGAGTGCTGCCACAGTTGACAGGCTCAAGACAGTGGGAGGCGGAAGTAAGAATGCAATCATGAATCTACTGTGTCTTGGAGAAACATTTCTAAAAATCTATTAAAAAGGCAAAACTGAGTTTCTTCCCCCCCTGAAGTGGAGACAGAATTCAGGCAACTCAAACATCTGAAATTCCTATTCAGTTCAGGACCTAACAGACTTAACTTTGTCCATGATTGGTGATCGTTGGCTTGAGCTAACACTTTGATACTGTTTTAATTTGAGGTCCTAGACTAATCTGTTCCTATTATCTTAATTATACCATAACTCCATGAAAATAAATGGTAATTAATTACAGCTAGCAACTACTATCTGATGTCATACCAAGCACTACACTGTACCTTTGGTGTAGATTTGTACAATGTACATTGGTTGTACATTTACAACATTGTTCTGGAGTCCAGAATATAGTGCTTATGGCATAGCAAAGGATGTACTGTGGACAGCCTGAACCCAATATTAATCATTGGTCTAGGATATCTCAGCTGCACTACTGAATGCGTCCACAGATCATTGTTCACATATCCAGAGCCCTTGTAAGACCGTCTGTGGTAAGGTTATGAAAAAAATCAGGATGTTTTTCATCTATTGTTTTAGTTCCTCAATAGGGTGAAAATGAACTAAATATTAGTACATTTCCCCAAAAGACAGAAAAGAACTTGGATATACTTTAACAAGCATTAAACCCCATTTTCCAGTGTTCCTAAGATGCTCAGAGATTTCAGTGTCATACCGGGTCATCTGCAAGATTTATTTGTGCTCTAAACAGGTAGGATGTGAACAAGCACAGATCACAAGATTTAACCTTAGGGTACAGAATGACCAAAGCCTATTAGGTAGGTTAATACACCACTGAGAGGGGACATTCTTTTCAAATTGAAGACAACTTCATTGTATCCACCTGTAAAATGCATGGAGTTCAATCACATGAGATGTTACACCCTAGAGATTACACTTCAACTTATTTTGCACATGACGCTAAGGCTTCAGTCTCTGTAATGACTTTAGCATGTAATCTATCATATTGAGCACTGCTGATATCCTCATAGCCTTCATTTACCAGAACTTACCTTGATAGCCAACCTCACACCTGGATTAATTTAATCCACATTAGCATTTTAAGGAGCTGTCTTTGTTGGTTATCTTAGACCTTGCTTACAGTACATGCAAAGAGAAGTATGCCTTGAAAATAATTTAGATCTCTGATCTCTCTAGAGGCAGGATTCTCTCTCTGATGACTTGTGAGACAATTCCATACAGCCAGACTTGTAATTTTAACACTTCAGTTAATATCTAAATGTAGAATGAATTGGACTCTTAATTTTCACTTACTCGTGTTCAAGGCTGCCAAGATCTTCGCAATTCCCCACGACTGATGAAATGCTTAAAATCCTCTTTAAGGTAAATCCCTAAAAGTTTTTTGACTCCCTTCCCAAGCTAGGCAAAGAATACCTTTCACATTGGTCTAGTTTTAACCTATCTGTTAACCAGTCCTTGGTACTTGCACAGGGCTCAACGGGGAAAGGATATGCTACGTCAATAACAAAAGTCTGAAAAATTATTTTCAGTTCTTGAGGGGTGATGAAAAGTTATTATCAAGGATCTTCTAAAATAGTTGCAATTATGTTTGAACTCTGTTAGAGACAGTTCCTATGTGCAACAGACCTGTTTCCGTGTGCACCTGACTCCTTGCCTTGCTTCTAAATCTTCTCTCAAACATATTGTATGTAGAGGACATCAGCAAAGGCTACAGGTCAATAATTCACTGGAACAAACAATAATAAACATTTTATCATTTCTCTGCACTAAACATAGTTGAGGACTTCAAGAGAACATTCTTGATTTCAAAGATGGAACCTGTCACCAAAGCAACAACAAAAAAGAGATAAAGAAATGCAGCCCTATGAATTAATGAAGTGTAAGAATCAGCCAGAACAGGAGGTTTTCCCAGATACGAATAAAGTTTGACCACGAACCAATTATTTTTTTACAACAATTTTTTTTGTAGCTTATTTTCTTAAGATCTTGATTTCATGTAATTCTGGAAAAGCAAATAAATTCTTCAACATTTCACACAAAAAGAATACTTGTTATTCATCCGACACTGGACTTCATACATATCCAACCCAAAATCATGGTCTTTTCAACCCCAGACAGTTTTGGTATTACTGCAATGAAGGTATAGATGTTATGTTACATTTGGATATTTACTCTATCCGGCCTGCACACGCTAAAATTCATGTTTATGCGCAAAAATGAAATACACCTCAGACATACTTAAAGCCAAGAAAGTCAGTATAACTGAAATCTTAAGAATCGAATGGTTATTAGTCCAGATCTAATTTACAGAAAGAGAAAGAAGGATGATGCAGGGAAAATTATTATTATTCTACACATGCTATACAGTTTCTTACCCCTACTTCTGGGGTTATGGTCACTCTCCCACTGCTCCCCTGGATCCTAGGGCTTTCATTCTGGTAATGCTGGGGGTACTATGTCGAGTGATCAGCATCCAGAGTCTTGTTCTGGGAGTAATACAATGTTGGCAGTTTCTTTGCACTCCAGGATCCACCTGGGGCATATTTATGTGTTTTGTAGTAGATTTTATACCTCCTTTGTTCTACAGCTTTCTGTTACACCTGGATTTGCTATATATGGTGCCTTTCATGTATGTTAAATCCTACTTCTCTATTTTCTTTCTTACCCCTAAAATCAGTTTTGTCCAGTTTCACATCTGCATTTCTTTAACTGATGACCATTGATGAGCTGTTTATAGCTGTCAGGTCTCCAGCGCCAAGTCTTTGCCCAATCCCTTATCAACCCCATGCCCACCCTCCTCTCTGCTGCATCCTGTCTTCCACTTCTCAAAACCTCTGCTATTTTACAAGGCCTGCATTTCTCTACACAACATCATCGTGTTTGTTGTAGCTAATACATTCTGCATAGAACCACTTGGTATTGTCACCCATGTAAAACTCTGATTTCTGATAAACAAAAATCAGTCAAATTTGTTATGGACACCCAGTTAATTAGAGAAATTGTTGTCGCAGATTAACCAAAGAAAACAGAGCTACAACAAGGTCAAGAAAGTTTCAGACTGAGCAAGGCTGACAAGCTTCAGTCCTGAGGCCTTGCAAACTCACTACAAAGCTTATGACATGTTGCTGCCAACTGCAATACCTCATTACAGGATTACAGAATTAAAATCTAATCAGTAGAGATTCTTCTGGGAACATTTCTTAGGAAGGCATCATTTGGGCATTGTGTATTGGCCTCCAGAGAAACCTGTTATTTCTATAGAGCAATAGAATTCCTTAATGTTTAACCCCAAAAATGTATTTGTTTAAAGTAGGTTATCTTCCCTGGAGATTTAGACAAAGCCTAAACCAAAGTTTGTCTAGCAGCTTGTCTCCAAGACCTCTGCTATTATTCTAGCTTCCTGTGGTGTCTTTTGTCTTGCATGTGATTGCTGTGTTGCCACTTTAGCCATGTGTGGCTGGACCGTTGACAGCTGACAATGCCCATAATTCCTCAGCAGAATTTCCCAGTTTTCTCTGCTTTTGAGCAGTAGCAAATGCTTCATTACTTCTGATTAGAGTTGCCTTTATGCCAGCAGGTTTCAGAATTACAATATATCTCCTGCAACTATCTAGCATCCCTTATCATCACTGTTTATCATTAGACAAACCATATGCGCTTTGCTTTGGACTCATTTTCTAGCTGTGACCACCAGTCAGGGTACTGTAGTCCATACACAGGATCCATTCCAGATTTATTTCCATTAAAATTCATTATGTGAGTAAACATAGTTGAAAAGACATTTTTAATGAGTTCTTTGTCTCAGTGGTGGTACACTTTTAAAGCTGAGATACACAAAATTTGCATATTCTTTTCTAAAAACATAATTGTCAAGTATGAACACACTATGTCCATTATTTTCACTTTATTTTTATTTTTTCTGTTGTTCATTATAAACTCAGAAATGTAAAAAATCTATTACTGTTAAAAAATTTGCTTCATGGCAGCTGAGCCATGCTAACTACCTAAGTAAAAACTCTTAACCTTAGAGACAGAATTTAGCAATGGAAGATTGTTTTGCTATGCTGTGTTCCATTCCTTCCCTTGACCTGTTTTGCTGCCAGCAAATGAGGATTTTCAGAATTCAGCTGTTGTGAGGTAACTGCGATTAGTGAAGTAACTTGATCTTTTGGTATGAATACCAGAAATGTTTTGTTCGGATGGCCTCCCAGATGTGGAAACCAAGTAGAATATTGTCCTTTAGAAAATGATGTTAGACTTCTAGAAATAGACACTAAAAATGGAATTGTCAGGCTAAACCACAGAGTCTGTAACCAATGGAGTCTAAATAGATATTCAGCTAATCAAATGTAGGTGACCACTTTAAGATAAAATAACTACTTGTCTAAGACCCACTGACCAAAATGTCTAGAGCTCTACTGATTAAAATGCAAGCTTAAACACTCATCAGACACACTTAGAAAATACCCATAATACCTGAAGACATTAACATGTAGAAATCTAAATTTATGTGTTGTCATGTCCAGCTGCAATCAATTCTTACTACCTTAAGTCACAAAAAGAACTGAAACTCCTTCAAAGAGCATTTTGCAGTTTAGTATATTTATACTGAATGTTAAGAAGTCCCCTCTGCCCCAAGTCTATAATGACAATCATTATCATCAGAATACTACTTTATTCAAGAAGTTGGATAGTTGCAGAATGTTAGCTACTGGTTTTGATTCCTCTTCTGTTACTGAGGATGTAATCACAGGAAAAGAGAGAGGGACCACACTATCGTTATCATCTGGTATTTCCATTGACTAAAGCAGACCTAGAGGGTTCAGGGTACTCAAACCTGATACAGAGCCAAATGTTGTATCACTGTCTCGTGAGAAAGATGTTCAGCATTACTACTTTGCTTATCTAAGCCTTGCATCCCTTGAAAGAGGGATGTGTTGTTCTGAAATGAGAAATCTAACTTCTTCACATATGATTGCAGCTTCCAAGTACTAGTCTTGCACAAAGCCAGCATTGTTAGCACTCAATTTCCATCTTGATACTAACCAACTCACAGCATACTCACCCCATCTACACTGAGAACAGAAAAAGAAAACCAGTTCATACCCATGCTCAATTTAATCACATCAGAAGGCAGGAGAAAAATTGTTGTGTGTTTCTGTCTGGAAGTTGTTAGAATAGCCACAACATTCATCTACATATTAAAAAAAAAATCTAACACCCTTTTATAGACTTACTTTATAGTTGACATTGCAAAAAACCTTAAGCTTACTGATAATGGCACAGAAAATTTTCTGACTGGTATACTGCAGCCATCAGCTTTCTGTAGAAATCACCAGAGGAAAGGACAATTACCTAGCTGGTTTTCAAGTGGGAAACATTTTACATCTATTTGCTTTCACACTTGAGACATTTCAAGCCACCTTCATAAATTGTTTTCCAGCATCAAAGTGGTCAATAAAACTAAATAATGTGACCTTGTGCAAAATGTTCTAGATTTGAATTACAATAGGGTTATGTGTTAGACTCGGGCTAAATGTATTTTGCTGTCACCCAATATGTCAAAACTGGCAAATATAACAATGCTGGGCCTGAAGCTCTTTTTTTTTTTATTTGCAATCTGTATCATTGGCCTGGAGCCTTATGCCTGAAGTTTTAAGTTTTATGGTTTTTTAATGCATTTTTTTATCTTCTTGGATGTGAATGAGCCAAGCACCACAATATTACATTGTTTATTGGAAAGTGTTTGTGTGTATGCATGTTCACCCATTAATATCTAACACATAACCAATGTTGGTTTGGTCTTTTTTTTTTTCTGTTTCGGACTAAAAAAATCTTACAGATTAATCTGTATTTTCAGGTAGACATGTATGCCACATATCTTTCTAGATATACATTCATTCATAAAGCCAGAATATATGCGTATGACATACTACAGAACATTTCAGCTAACAGCTATTACTTGATGAAATACCATTGTTGTGTGTTGCTTCATGAAAGCTAAAATATCTCATAAATGTAATAACTTCAGAGCTTGTTTTATAAAAGTCTGGAGGATTTTATGTTTGTTTTTTTTTTTCCTGAGGAATTTTGCAGAATGGAGAGAACAGGAGGAGGATAGGCAGGGAAGAATTGTCTAAAGAAAGCAAACTGCTGTGGAAGTTCTGGGAGTATCTGGTATAAATCCAAGTCAACTGGAATGAAGATCCTTGCTCTGAAAGTGACCGGGTGTGATTCCCTAGGAAATTTCAAACACCATTAGATGCCTGAGGTTAAGTAACCCAGTCCCATATTTACTATGTGGGTTAAAAGGAGAGGAAGAAAAAACAAACAAACCCAAAACAAAAACCAACACACCTATATGAGAAAGCTACCAAAAACAGAGTTTGGAGAAGTACTGAAAATTCAGAGTATTTTACTTCTGCCTATGGCTGCTACCTTTTGATGTTGCAGTGGAGAGATTCCTCAGTCTGTTTGTTGTTCGTGTTACTCATGAATGAAATAGACTCAACAGCAGCACAGGACCTATCACTATAAGAAAATAAAAGCACAGAGAGCTTGGGTCTGTTGAGGGCTGGAAGGATGGACTGGAATATTATTTCTGAAAGTGGCTTATTTTTTGACAGGCAGTAAATTGATTCATCTTTGGCCACCTCTTGAGTCCAAACAGGGCTAATTATAATACAACTTTCCCTGCTCCCTTGCCTGTTTGGATTATCACTCTCCATGTAATGTCAAGCAAAGGAAGACCTTGATTATGGAGTGAAACTTTAACTTTACTAGATTACAAATAATTTATAACAGCTCATTCTTCTGCCTTCACCTGGCATCCTCCCACAGCCAAAAATAATTAGAAAGTAATTAAGCCATCAAAAGCAAAGCAGAACTAAATTACAGTAAATTAAGCTACTAGATAACAGATAAGAGAGTCTCAGTCACTGTAGGAGGTAGGGACAGAAAAGATGGGAGCAAAAATTATTATTTTGGTAAAATATCCCCAGTGCATTTCATGTAAAGCAATGGTATATATTTTGTGAACTGTCTCTAAAAATAATTTTAAAATATGCCTGGAATAAAGCTACTAAATATCACCCAACTTATCAGCTGTACAGGCATTAAGAGAGAAAGTGTTCCTCAGTGGCTCATTTGCCCTGTTAACATTCCCCTCACCACTTTTCATCTACTTTAACATTCCTTTTTTTTTTGGTTGGTTGGTTTGGTTTTGTTTAGTTTTCTGTGTCTGCTGGTTTGTTTGGGTTTTGTTTGTTCAGCTGATTGGTGTTTTTTTGGTGGTGTTGTTTTGGTTTGGGCTTTTTTTAGCTCTGATAAGCTAAAGAAGTAGGGAAAGAGGAAGGGACTTAGAGGGAGAGGTATGGAGTACAGGTGAGAGAATAAAATCAACTCAGCAGATTGGAAACAGGGGAGTAAACAGCCACTCAGATCAGGATGGAGAAAGTCACCTCAGAACTGCAGAACACTTATCAAAATCACAAAGTCTTTGCTTTAACTACTTCTTTTTCTATCTGTGAGTTTCTGACTGGCTCTTCTCAAAATTTTTGTTCTTCCCCGGGGTTTACGTCCCAAGCTCGGCTAACCATATGATCCCTAACACCCCCGACTCAGATAACCTATGATCCCTAACATCCCAAGGAGGTTGTCCTGTTCAATCTTGGGTTCAGCGGCTGTTCCAGCTGAAGCTTTTTGACATGAAGGCAGTGTGTGCAGCCCTATGCCAGAATCCCTCTTCCTGCCACCTTACACTGCTCAGAGACCTAATGAAAGCTCTGTAACTCTCCGTAGCATAAGGGAGCTCTCAACTGGCATCAAGTAGCATAAACAACTCTCCTACCAGCTGCTTTTCGACACACAGCTGAGGGAGAGAAGAAGAAAATGACATGAAGTGGAACCTGTACTCTGTCAGTGCACAGAGACTTGATGGCACCAGGGGGTCTGGGGGACGTGTAAATGCAGCTCACAGAGGTGCAACAGCAGAGCAGGAGGACATTCCCAGCCTGGCTTTAAGCTCATTAATGTTGACAGTGTTGTTCTGCCAATACGGTGCAGGCTAGCTGCTCGGATGCTTCCCTGAGGTCCCAGCAAAGCTGTGCAGCACATGTAAGCTTTGAGCTCTCTGCACATCACTGCTATTAGTATGTGAACTGGCTAATTTCTAGATACGTTTCACATAGGACTTCCTAGGAGACCTGTTGGTTTCTAAGACATGTACTTCTACATCCGCCCATCACCTCTGAATTTCCAGACACCGCGACAGATACAGCACTGCACCTTCCTTCCTGGACAGTGTGTAACAATACCATAAACTGGGGGCACTGTCTTGAATTACCCTTGCTGTGGTTTTACAGCTTTAATCAAGATGTTAAATGTAGCAAACCACTTTAAAAGCCAGCACGGTTAATGCTTAAGTTGATGGCCCTTTTGCTGCCTTAGTATTACAGAGATGAAATCTCTGTGAGCCTTCCTGCACCCCTACTTAATCGAACACAGCATTGTACCACTGAAGAATTAGGGGGTCTTTCATAATTCTGGCATGCAAAATACAAACTGCTGTAGGTAACTATGACTCACTTGCACTCCAGTAGGTAAGAAGCATTTTAAACCCTCAACATTGCACAAAGAACAGTGAATCCTGCTGCCATAATGGAAGAAGTAAAGTCTGTCTACCTGCATTTTTTTGGATTATGGGAAAAATGGAGAAGTACACATCTAAAACTTATCTACAAGATAGGACCCATCTCTGTATTCTGAAGTAGTCGCTTTATAATACAAGCATGAATGCACAGAAGAATACAAGATTACTTGTTCACTTTTTCCCCCACAAACATCCAGCCTTTAGCAATGATGGGGCTATCCTCAGAAAAAAAAAAAACAAACAAAACACCAAAACCAAGTAAAACAAAAGCACTGTAGACTGGAAGTGTAATTGCTTGCCAGTTTTAAAACAAAACAGGGAGATGGAAGTGTCTCACTGAGAAACAAAAAGCCAGAGTAAAAATGCTATCCAAGAAATTTATGGAAATACTAACTTCTGGGAGGTCTTATCTATGCCAGTTGCCAACAAGAAGCAGCATCCTCTGTCAACATTGGAAACAGTCTGGATGGCTACAGTGAAGTTTACTTCACAACAACATATCATGTCAAGACCTACAAATCAGACTGTTTTACCACAGACTAATGCAATGGTGAGAGTACTATAAAAATACCAAAACAATACCTGGTGTAGGGTGAGATGTGTTTCCTTCACTGCAAAGACCTAAAAATCAAGCCTTTAGTGGCATTGCCACTTACTTAAAATCCTTTCCTCAGTTATACAGAGAAACAGAAAGTTCTGGAAGGCAATTTTTTTTTTCCTCTAAAAATAAGTGTGTGATACAGGTGGCTGGTTACTTTTACGTGGAAGTTTTTCCTATCAGGTATGGACTACAGAGCGAACCCTGTCAGCTAATTCAAATTATAAACCAACCTGTTAGAGAAATATAGCTGGGGGATTGTTATCATACCCCTGGACTTAAACTGGAGGCTGTTTGCATACCACATACATCTATTAATGTTTTCATTATACAGATACATATGATTTATATATACACACCAGTGCCTAGAAGCCTGAAACCTGGAACACTAACTAAATGGTATACAAACCCAGTCTGAGAAATGATCCCCACCCTCAAAAGCTTACAATATAAATAAGAAGTGAAAACTGAGGGTGGAAATTAAGAAGAGGAATAGACAAAACACATTATTTGATGAAGACTATATGGTAGAAAAGCCATACACAATACTGACATCCCCTGAATCTCATCACAGTGCTCTAACTTTTCAATGCATTGCTCTTTCATCGCATGGGTTAACAACAAACCTCTAACTCTTCCCTCCACAACAGACCTTCTACAATGCCCTCTATCTGGTTATCTTATCTCTTATCTCACAATACCGCCTATTTAACTTCATTATTAGTTTTCATTATCCTCAGGACCATCCTACATCTTTCTATTTTGCTGACTTCGTGCATGAAATACTTGCCTGGAGACAGTATACTTAACCACTGTTCTCACTTCCTTCAGGATCCTACCACTCTGACATAAGAAAATGCTTTATCAAAGTGGTGTGAGTAGGTGACAGTTAATGATTTTCTTGTTAAAAACAATAATCTAGAAAATTTGTAATTTATTGTTAAAAACAACACTTAAATTATTGTTAGTAACCTAGAAAATTAAAGCAGATTATCCAAAAGTGACAGTTAATTGGAAAAATAAAGAATAAATTTAAAATACGTATTTCCAATTTCCATTATTTCCTTTTGGAAACCAGCAGTTCATCAAAAATTAAATGCTGGGTAAAAATCAAAACTCTTCTGTGAAATGTAACAGGTTGGCAACCTTGTCAGAAAAATGTTCTTAGTCTCTGGATGGCATTTCTGGGCAAGCCTGTGGAACATTGCTGATGGAACTATACCCAGATGCTTAGGGCATATACAAGAGAAAGCTGGATTCAGACAGCTCCTGTGACTTACCAGCCATCCTTACCTTGTAAACAAGTTCTGTTGACTATTACTAAACAAAATGGGAGACAGAGAACCATCCTTGCTTCTGAGGACAAGTGACGTGGCCTCATAGCCACATTGCTCAGGGCTATTTATCTTTAGAGCAAACTACCTACATCTGCACCACACAGCCCTTGACCTTCTGTCTCCTCTTGACCTCATTAGCGCCAAAGATAAAAATATTACATTTTAAGTGGTTTTGTTCTGTAGTTTTTTTGGTTGTTTTTGTGGGGGGATTTGTTTTGTTTTGTTTTGTTTTGTTTCTGTTGTTTGTTTATTTCCTGAATTAGGAACAAGTACAATGACACTGTGGCTTGACTGCAGGTCGCCACATCAGAATTTTGTGAAGCATTACTGTTATTGATTTCTTAACAATCAGTCCCCCCCCAACATCTTCAACTCAACACTATACAGCAACATATGTAATAGCAGCATTTGAAAAGGTTTCTGTTAAGAGACAAAGCTTCTGAAGGGAGACTGAAAGCTCTATTGGTCTTGGGCATTGGAAAGGCAGCACAGCTTTCTCATACTCAATGATTTACTATGGAAGAAATAGGAACTATTATCTGCAAATCCTCCAGAAGAATGTAATTAAAGGAGACAGGCTTGAAAGAGGATTTCACATTTCTTTCTATAGCTAGTGCTGTCAATTGAAGAGGCTACAGTACTTTCCTATAGAACCAAAGCTTCTCTCAGATGCATAATACTCTGTGATTTAAAAGCCCACACCCACAGCTTTACCTCTTGCATCATAAATTGATTGATCATGACAAGTGAATAAGATTAGCACCTCATGGGGACAACCTTCAGCTTAAATAAATGATAAAACTATTTATCCTACTCTAGTTCTTTCACCTTCTCACAGGAAAATATATGAAGTGCCCTGAAATCCAGCTAGCCAAAATAACAATCCAAGCTTTAAGTGGGAAGCCGTCAGATCCTAAAAAACCTTTATTTTTACATTTTGAACCTACCTTATTTGTTCCCAAAGACAAAGAAGAGAAATTAGAAAGGCTAGGACAATCTGTCTACTGCCATAAACGACAATTTAAAATGTTTCTCTAAATACATTAACAGCAAAAGAAGGACTAAGAAGAGTGTCCATTCTCTATTGGATGTGGGGGGAAATATAGTGACAAAGGATGAGGAAAAGGCTGAGGTACTGTATGCCTTCTTTCCCTCAGTCTTTACAAGTAAGACCAGTTGTCCTGTGAGTGCCCAGCCCCCTGAGCTGGAAGATAGAGATGAGGACCAGAATGAAGACCCCACAATCCAAGAAGAAATGGTTAGTGACCCAAAGGTACACAGGGAGCTGGCGAAAGTGCTCACCAAGGCACTTTCCATCATTTATCAGCAGTCCTGGCTAACTGGGGACGTTCCAGTTGACTGGAAGTTAGCAAATGGGACAATCATCTACAAGGAGTGACAGAAGGTGGATCCGGGAACTACAGGCCTGTCAGTCTGATCTCAGTGACAGCAAAGGTTATGGAGCAGATCAACCTGAGTGCCATCAAGAGACACAGACAGAAAAAACAGGGGGCCAGACCCTGTCAGACCATGCATTTATGAAAGTTAGGTCCTGCTTGACTAACCTGATCTATTTCTATGACAAGGTGACCTGCTTAGTGGATGAAGGGAAAGCTGTGCATGTTGTCTGTCTAGACTTTAGTAAAAACTAAATGTTGTTTCCCACAGCATTCTCCTGGAAAAACTGGCTGCTCATGGCTTGGATGGGCTTTGCTGGATAAAAAAATTGGCTGGATTGCTGGGCCCAAAGAGCTGGGGTGAAGTTACTTAAATCCAGCTGGTGGCTGGTCACAAGTGATGGTCCCTAGGCTTGGGAGTGTCACAGAGGTGCCCACGCACCAAAACAGCAGACACCATCCAAAATGGGGTTTATTGCAACCAGAGTTGCCCAGCACTCCTTCTGAGCAAACACAAGCTGGGATGTCTGAGGGGAATTAACTACTACAGAACTAATTCCTGTGTCCTGGAGCTCCCAGAGCTCGGGTCCCAGGACAAGAGAGACCACCCACCATGTGGTCCTGTCTCTCTTTAACAACAGGGTGCAGCTCCTCTTCCTCCATCCCCTCAGGGCCAGCAGGACTCTCTTCATCAATGTCTCCCCAGTTGTCTCCATCCAAATCCTCGGGGGCTTTCGGATTTGGACAGCCCTGGGGGAACCCTTTGCCTGGGCTATTATTGGCTCCTCATGGTCTCAGTTCTACTTTGAGGCACTCAGGGAGGTGCTGAACACGCTCGGTGGTATGAAATGTCATTTGGAAGTTTTGATACGGACACATATAGTAGCAGCTATTTTGAAAACTCAAGTCAGTTTTTAGGGTACTTGAAGACATAGAAAGCTGATGTGTTTGATAGTTTTGAGGTGTATAATAGCGCATACGATATAATTAACGCCTGATAATTACAATTGCACAGCTCTGACAGGAAGATATGTGTCTGCTGATTGCATTCTCTGTCTGCCACTGAAAAAGAAAATGTATGTGATCCTGAAATAAAAAACTGCCTCATAATCCTCTGAGTTTCAATAGGTTTACACTGCAAAACTTTTAAAAGATGTACTTCCTCCCTTTTTAGTCTTCATTTTGCCTTCTTGAAGTTCTTTTACAGAAGCTTTTTGTTTTGCTCTTGGACAATCTTTTGGCAGCTCAAAAACTATTTATGCATGCGTTTTTGCTTCAAATCTATGTTCTGTCTCCTTAGGCAACCCAGCCTAAGGTGTGCAGCCACACGTGTTAAAAAGCTCTGGTTTTATTCAAGAACCAGCCCTGACCTATGGATCATTTCCTATTTAGTTGCCTTTGTACATGCTCATGTCTTAATTGGTGAGGTAGCTCCTAGAAGCAAAGTGTTTTACCATTTTCCACAAAGAGTAACTTTTATTATACAAAACTCCCAATTTTTTGAAATTGTGAAGAAGGTGCCTTTTTTTTTTTTTTCCCCTATTTTATTTTCTTTTTCAAAGTTTGAATTTACTTTTATCACCTGGTGATAGTGTGGAGACCTGCAAATGATTTTTTTAAAGATTTGAACAACTGTAATGGTATCATGCAATAATAATTACAGTTGATCATTAAAGTATCATTATTTCCATCTTGGCCTGAATTTGTGTTGGTGGCTGAGACAAGTGTCTTTTCCTCATTTTTGTCCTTGCCCTTGTCATGTGATACCCATGATAGACAGAACTGGAGAAACACTGGCATGCTGATAGTCCTGCCCTGCTTTTATGTATGCATCTTGTGTATGACTCTATTCCCATCTTTTGAAAGGACTTGTTCCGCAGTTGAAGCAAAGGCACTGTCATTTTGTAGTATATGTTCTCTGTTCTCTTCCAAGAATTGACAGTGGCATATAATCCTATGCCGATTTATGTTAGATTTATTCAGAAATATATTTTTTTATACTTCCGGGAAAACTGTATATACACTTAATTGTGTATACACAACAATTGTGTATACAATTACTACACTTCTGGATTTTACAGCCTTTACAAAGGATTGATTTTTGACTATCCTGCTTCAGCTGGGTTTAGCCTCAGCCAAGATGTCAACAGCCTGTGACTTGACAGAATATTAAGTTATTCAGCAGACTACTGCCCTGATCTGAATAATTCCTTCAGTCTTAAGAACAAAACAAGTCTCCAATGTTTTGTTTAGTAAATCACTTAATAGGAGTTTATGATGAATGCATGTTCAGGTTAAATGATATTTAATATTAAGGAAGTACAGGCAAGCCCTCTTGTATGCAGTCCTAATTTGGGTTAAGAACACTTGCCATCAGGAGTCATTGCATGCATAACGGGAATCCTGCCCGTGAAGTGAATTTCCCTTTGTTAAATGCAGGGGTTTGCAAAGACTGGTAGGATTTTAGGTCATGATACTCTTCAGAGACAGATTTGCATAGCTCTGTGTAAGCTGAGGTCAGAGAGCTAATTTCACAAAGTGGAGAGTATAATTTCTGTTTCTACAGGGTGTAGCTATGAATGCTCTTATTTTAAAATAGAATTTCTATAAATATAAGATAGTTTTGCCTTATATCAGTCATCTTGTTATCAGAGCACTACACACAGAGGTCTAATTATCAAGTGTCAGTGTCTTGTTTTCAGCCATCAGGATCCCTTAACAGTGGGTACTTAAGTACTCATTAATTTATCCTAACAGAAAGGGGAATATTCTCTCCCTTTTAAAGCTGGACAAAGGACAAGACCATTACCTGCGATGTAAAGGGTGTGTAGAGCCGCAAATGTATGAAACCCAGTCTTCCTACTCCTTATCTACCATCTTAAATATGGTATCAAAAATTAATATAAAAAACCCTCAGTGAAATCTGCCTTCTGTGACAGCTGTTTGGATTTCTTTCTGCATCCAGGATTAGCCTTTCTTCATCTATTTCTAGCCTTTTTCTTTTTTCCTTTACTATTTTCTTGCATCTTATATATATATATATATTATTATTATCTGTCAAAATCCAAGTTAGGGAACTCAGATATGTGTGCATCTTCCCATGAACAGGAGAATAAATGGTCTCATCTGTCAAGGTTTCGAGTGAAGAGCAATTTAAATAGCAACAAAACTCAGACAGCATTAATAGAGGTGTTAATTAGATTAGTTTGGTACTAAAGTTCCTATAAACACCTTTGTCAATATTCCTTGAATAAATGAGGTAAACCCAAACCATTGAGGTAACAGGTTAGAATTAAGTGGGAGATAAAACAAAAAACAAACAAGCAAACAAACAAACAAACAACCCAACAAGCCAAACCAAACCAAACCAAAATACAAAACAACAAATACCCACCCAAACCAAACAAAAACAACAACAAAATCCGACAAACAATAAAACCCCACCACTTCAAGGCGTGATTGCTTTCTAGGTAATAGTTGTTAATGTCTTTTTGGAATCAGTGAGTTCAAGGAGAGACCTATCCTTTTTTTCTCTCCCAGATCTGGGGTTGGTTAAGGTAGAGCAAAACAGATTGTCACAAAGTAAGATGTTTTGCCCTCGGATATGATGGATTTTATTCCAGATCTTTTCAGAAAAATGATAAAACCTGGAGAAACATGACCAAATGTGTCAACTGCCCTGCTCAGCTGCTTCCTCGGTGCGTTGTAATAATGATGCAGCCACTGCCTGCATGTTGTTTCTTTCCCTATGTCTCCACTGACACCTTCAGGGCTTCACCTCTGCAGCTGTTAGCATAAAGAAGAGAGGGACGACCTCAGAAAGCAATGTAAAAAGGCAGCAGAAGCAACACTGTGCAGTCCTCAGGGTGCTTGGTAGCTAGGCAGCTGGTGGTGTGAGACAGTGCTTTTCCTGTCTTTTACTTTCCACAGAGCTCCCTTCTCTTTTGCTGCTTTTTCATCCCCTTTTCCATCAAGCTCTTTCTTTTTTGCTAAGACCTTGAACCACCACATAGACATTTGCTTAATTTTCAAGCACTCCTAGATCCCAATAGCATACACCAGGAACATGTTCTCATGTTTATCCTTGAAATGAGGCATCTTTCTCTCATTTTTCCCCTTATTCTATCTATCTATCTATCTATCTATCTTCCTTTGAATTTTCAAACTGGTTTTATAATTTTTGAATTGATGAATCTAATTCATCATTTTTCTCCCATACACTTACACTGAACATGTTTCTTTTTCCTGGGCACCTGTTTCTCTGACATACTGTAGAGCCCTGAGGTTTGTCCCGATATCTCTATTTCTTTGTTATTCTTTTCATGTACTACCTCTCCCAGCGATAGCAGTTTATGTGACCACACTGTCTAGCCTTATCTTTTAACCCAGCTTCCGTGATCAGGTTGTAAGTTTGTGTAGAGTGCAGAAAGGAAGGGGGCTTCGTGAGTTGATTTACAGGTCAATCTTGAGACTTCATGAAGAAGTGTGTTTATCACTTCTGTCACCCATCTCTACACTTCAGGACTGAAGAATTAGGAATAAGGCATTATACACACACACATATTGTTCTAACAACTTTTCAATTATTTCATTTTTGCAGTTTCCTCATTAAAATATACATAAGAATCATAACTGCAGCAAAAGGAAATAAGCCAAAGGTCAGAATTTGCATTTAGTTTTGTATTCAGCTTTGTTTTAGTAGCCATCTTTATACTCAAAATTTAAAAGAATTAAGGATGGGTTTTGTTGCTGTTTTTTTTTTATCCTTGTGGTGCATGTCTGTGGAGTGCAGGAAGTATGCCTCACTTCTTTTATTTCAGGGAAAAAAATGCCAAATATATATTGGCTTTGAATCTACACCTCTCATTCTCTACTGCAACACTGGCTGACTAAATGAATCAATTGCTGAAAAGTCTTGTGTTGCTCCTCGAGTATTATAAATACAGAAACAGGATGGAAGACCCAGAGTTTATCCATAGAAATATTTTAGTTCTTGCAGAATGCTTCAGAGAAGCAGGAGCATTACAATCTTTGCTTCTGTAAAATTCCTCATCCCAAGCACTCTTCAGCTGATTGCATCCCAGAATAACATTTCATATGCAACAGTAATTTGCTTCCTGTGCTTCAACCGTCCTTGCCCAAACAACTCATCACTGTGACTCCTGCCTAGCTCTTTTTTTTTTATTTTCTTTCTGTGAATATTTTTCAGGTTGAAATTTTGAGTTACACATGAAGTGTGTTGAAGTGGGTCAGCACAAAATGATAGGTGCAAGCTCGTGGGATAGTATTTAGACAGAATAATTTCCAGTTGTGACATGTGATTCCTTTTGGCTGAGTATCAGCCTTCAGAGGAGCTGGACAACACAAAATATCAAATGCTTATGTATATTTTATGGAAGTTTTGGGTGTCATCACCTAGAGTAGGACATGGGATTGGGGATCCATAAACCAAAGGGCTCCTTTCAGATATCCACGTTTTAACAATTTCTCACTAAGATAATCTTTTTATTACCTGCTTACAGCAGCACCAGTCAGTACCAAACACACCAGATATTCATAAAGGAACAGACCCCACCTGAAGGGCTGTAATATAGTGCAGCTTATCTAGGCAATGCCAGTCATGGTACGTGCCAATCATATATAATTGCTCATAATGTCTGCCTTCTAAGAGACCATGACTAAGATAGGAACATGTGACTTTTCATAAATTATATGGTTTGCTTCTATCAGCTACTTAGAGGTACCTCTGAAAGGTTTCAGACATGTAGAAAACCTTCTAGAATATCAAAGTTCACTTCCTCTCCAAAAAGAAATGTAATAGTGATTTACAGAAGCTGAAAAGAAACATGGTGGTAGACGCTACTACACTGAGGAAGGATCTCTTTGTTCTGAATTACTAACTGATCACTTAGCAACAGCACTTTGAAGAGCAAAGAAATAATTTTGTCATGTTTTTCATATTTTCTCATGTTTTTCAGTCAAAGTAGTTATTAATCTATCCTTTCTCTTTACGATAAGAACAGCTTTCTTATTGTCCCCTATGGCTGGTCTCACAGAATGTCTTCTACTCCATCACTACATGTGGAAAAAACAGATTAATTTTTAACTGAATATGCATGTATTTGGTACCACATACTTTTTAGACCCTCATGAAAACATAAATGAATTTTCCACTGAGTAAAATCTGTGTTTCTTTAATGCTGTTGCTCAAATGCTTTAAGCAAGTCTTTTGCCAACAGAATCTTCACAGAGGTGGTACAGAAACCTTTTTTAACCTCAGGTTAGGGAGTTCCTCAGAATCACATTCTTCTACATCATTCAGACTCTTGATGACAAATGGAGATTCAGAGAATATAAAATAGATGTGGACCCTTGTCAGAAGGTCATGTCGTGTTTATTGCTCTAGAAATAAGCCAAGGCTTTGTGCATGGCTAGGTGTTGAAACCAGTACTTGCTGCCTGTCACATAAGATGAACTGAAAAGGCTTCTTAAAGCAGAATTTCCATACCATCACAGATGTTTGAAGCACCACCCTGGTACCTGGAACTGCTTCCCATCAATTAATTTTAAACTGCTTAAATTAACTGAATATTTTGTGCAGCCAGACTTCTTAGATAGTAGCTCAGCAGCCAAGCCAGGGCTACTGTAATACCGTTCATTAATTAGTACACCTACAAACAACTGCAAAAATCCATATTTGTCCCTGATTCTAAGAGATTTAAGCTTTTTTTTCAGAACTTTGTAATAAGAGTGATAGCCATTGTACTTAGGTTTATTTTTATAAATTTTGAACTCCCTGCTGTGTTCTCTGACAGATTCTTCTGTCATCATGGATTCAACACTAGACAAACACACCATTCTCCTTATCCTCTACACTATCCACCTGATGGCTTTGCATCCTTTAATAAAAAAACCAAACACAACACAAAAAACAACACCTCACCCCCCAAAAGACCCCAAACCTAAAGCAAAGCAAAATTAAATGTAATCAGAACAGGAAGTGTAGAGAACAAACACCGATTGTGTGTCCCTGAATATCCTGCCAACTATCTTAAAAGGCTTTGTGCATATGGAGTGGAATGCAATGAGGTATTACAGGCTGGTTTCCCAGCCACTACCAACAAATAACATGTCATGGGTTAATCTACACTTTTCCTACATGCTGTAGAGAAATTTTCATACCCTCTAATCAGAATGATAACATGCTTAACAGCACAGCAGGATTAAATTTTAAGAAACTGTCTCATTGTTTAGACTAAAACAGGGAGAGGTATCTGTCTAGAAACAATTAATCACATTAATCCCAATTAGACAGAGCCGTTAGGATGGTTCAGAAATATCTAAAGGTAGGGACAGAGATCTCTTCTGTGAGGGAGACCAGACACAGCACAAAACCCCATTAAGATTGCATAGTAACTTCAAGACATGAGCCCTCAAGACTACAGGGACAGCATAGAGATGTTCCTGCCAGACACTCAACCTCCACAAGACCCAGTGGAAACCCCTCCTCCAATAGATTGCTGAACCTAGCAGTGGACAGTCATGCAGCAGATAAGTAGGGAACTCCACCCCTTGAGATGGGGACATACTCATGTACATGTGTGCATCCATGCCTAAGTGCAAAGCTCTATATTCAAAGGAGACAGTTGCAGACTGCAGTTGCAGACTGTTCAAAGGAGACAGTTGCCCTCACAGTATGTATAAATTATTGCATTATTTTCCAGTTCTGCAATTCCTCTGCTGCCCTTACACACTTTTGTCAGAAGGAATTAAAAGTTGTGCTGTTGAAAATTTGAAGGTGTGTTCAGAGCTTGTATTACCCACCCTGTGACAAGTGCCATCTGTTGACAATCTGCCCACTAATTCATCCATAATTCAAATCCTAATTGTACCAAAATAACGGTTTTCCTAAAGCCTGCATTTTTTTTATCCGTGAAAAGGGAAAATCCTTATTGGATTCTAAGGCCTTGTGTTGTTTTTCAGTGCCCAGTGTAGTCTTTAAAACCAAGAGAAGTAAGGACGAGTCTTGTCTCCAAGGAGCAGCCCATAGGATGCATTTTCTGAGGCAGGTGGCAGGTGATTTTATATATCACATTTTTCTATTGAAAATAATGACTTTGCTCTTTTAATAGAACAGCAGATGAAGGTCATCCAATACACATGCTATACACAACATAAGAAGTCTTATTGTCAATCATCAAGTGTCTTTTCTGGAAACCTTTTATTATGCGCAAATTAAAAGACGAGAGAAAATGTCACTTAATTTCAGTAGGAGTCATGATTTTGCATACACTGCCCACTCCTTGATCTCTGGTATACTTTTTGCAGCAATCTGTCATCCTAAAACTCTAGAAGGTCTCGTGTCATTGACTACGGGTGGTGATTCCTTTAGTATGTGAGTACTTAATGTTGAGCTCCTGGAAATACAGCCATTTTAACAGTTGTAGTGGATAACAGAAACAAGCAAATTCAACAACAACAAAAAAACCCAAACCCCAACCAATGAACAACAACAAAAAATGCCCCAGAGCACTCAAAGACAGCAGACGGTATGAGACCTAATAAGAGAAGCTTATCAAGCATATTTTATAATATTAATTGAAAAAAATAGTATTAATCTTGATGCTGGGACAAAGGTATGCTGTAGTCATGCTGCTCATGGGAATACAGTCACTCCAAGTTAAAGGGAACAGCAGACAGTGCTGGCTCAGGAGATTTCAGTAAAAACTAGTCAAGCAGAGAAATTTTTTTGCAGCCCCCCCATCTGCTTTTGGATCTTCCTAACACACTCAAAGTGACTAGACTCATGAGAAATTGTGTCCACGTGGTCCAGTGAATGGTGCTAGATGCCTTAAGAAAAGAAGTTAAAGCCCAGTAAGAAATATGTGCACATAAACAGGGAAAATACCAGAGAGGAAGATCATGTTTCACAATGCAAGAAGTCTGTAGCAAGTCACAAAGGTGTTAGATAAAAATAATGGAAAGAGATGAAATTAAGATACTACCTTTGTCTTAAAATCATAGAATGGTAGAGGCTGGAAGGGACTTCTGGAGATCATCAAGCCCAACCCCCCTGTCAGAGCAAGATCACTCAGGGCAGGCCACAGAGCAACAGATCCAGGGAGGTTTGGAAAGTCTCTAGAGGGGGAAACTTTGATTTTATGATGTCTGACTCAGTATCTATGCATGTGCAAGATGCACTGGAATGGCTTCTTTAGGCAGTGTTAGCCCATCAGTATTTGTTTTGTGGAGAAAAGTGTTGAAAGAACCCAGTGTGAAAGCATGGGAAAATGTCATCAGCTGGGGCTGAAGTTGCAGATGAACGATACAGCTGGTAGGTGGGCTTTAGTAATCCAGATCCTTTTGTAGATCAGGCCCTTTGGTTTCTCTCTGTCTGTAGGACAAGAGGAAATGGCCTCAAGTTACACCAGGGGAGGTTTAGGTTGGACATTAGGAAAAACTCCTCTGCTGAAGAGGTTATCAAAGACTGGGACAGTCTGCCCAGGAATTGGTTGAATTAGCATCCCTGAATGTATTTTAAAGCCATCTATATGTGGTGCCTAAGGATTGGTATAGTAGTGGCCCTGGTAGAGTAGATAATGGTTGGACTTGATGATCTTAAAGGTCTTTTCCAACCATAGCACGTAAACCACAACTTATTTCACATAAACTAGAGAACCAACAGATCCTGAACTTCAAAGATTATCTAAGATTAAGGGCCACAGTTCACCCAAAAGTGTGGGCAGCTCATGATTTTAGATTTGGAGTTCAAATACTCCTGTCAGCCAAGCAAGTTGCATACAGTAAATGGCTCAGTCAGATGACTCGCATCTGATTAGGTACTGGCTATTTAGGTGCTGACAGACTAGGGGCCTCAGACAGGCAGTGTGACAGAGGAATGAGAACCATTTTAATCGTAGCATTTGAACAATAACAAACTAGAGTGGATGGCAAAGATGTGTGAGTACAATATGATCACAAATTAGAAGCATAAACTCTGAGACTACATCTGTTTTGATGCCTGAGGCACTTTTCTAAACTTTATGCTCTGCAGAAATGATCCTGTCTGGAAAGAAGACCTTTTGAAACAATATTTTTTTCATAGTAAATAAAAATGTACCTTTATCTCCATAAGAGCTCTCCAGAGAATCATGTGGATTTGTTGCCTCACAGGTCTCCACATCTAACAAATGTTTGTTTTGCTTACAACAGGGTACCTGTACAGGAAACCCTTATCACTTCCCAACCAGAATCTGAATTTGCTAAGCCATTACAGAAGAGAATTAAAGTTATTACCTATTTTTCTTTTCTCCATCTGATTTAGTTTATATAATATATATATTAAAAAAAAAAATCAAAACCAAACCTGTGTAGAATTGAGAATGTGATGACTTGTTTGTTTGTTTGTTTCATTCTCATGCAAATGAGGAGGCTTAAGCTTCAGCAGTTACTAGAGTATTGCTGTTTAATCACCACTTTTATTTACTGAGAATGACAGCAGTTTGTGAGAATGATGCAGAGGCAGGAAGGTTAGAGAGGAAAGGGGACAGTGGGAGTTTCTAAGTCACAACCACACATTCTGAGTATCAGCAAGTTAATAAGACTTCTTCTAAATGCCCTCTGCTTTTCTTCACATTCTTATGTGACCTTAGGTGATCACAAGTAAGTCCTGTTCAAATAAGGAATAACAACCAGACATTCAAAAAGCACAGATTTTTCTGGCCATCTTGACATTTCTCCGTTTCATAAACCAGCCATTAAAGGGAGATAATTTTCATGAAATAAGACACAGTTCTGTCTAGCTATGGTATAGGGGCCAAATGCATTAGTCTGCCTTGCAGTAGACATTTCTAAAGCTTTTATTCCTATAATTTATGCATCCTGACTCCCAAAACAGATAGAAATGAGGACTTACTCATGTGTTAATCTTGAGGTGTTTGAGTTTTGTTTTCCTTTAGCAATTGGCTCAGAGAGTGTGTCAAAATTATCTGTGACCTTTACTACTGATATACTGACAGATCTAGTTTAATTTGTATCATATCCACTAATACTGGTAAAATCAGAATGTGATTCAGTCATTTCTTAGCTCCAGAAAGGTCTGTATTCCATGATGCACAGTAGTTGGAGTGGCATTTATTAAAACAGTTGTTGAGCCCTGAGGAGCCTGACAGTAGCAAAGAAGTGAATAAAGAGGTCATGAATTTTTCGTAGACACGAAATCAACCTGTAGTGTTCATGAATAATTCACTGAATTTTGAAAGGCAAACCTTGGGAAACATCTCATCAAAGCACCCTTAAGATGAATTGTCATGAACACTTACCTACTGGCCATGAAAAACTAACGTGATCTTGTTTCAAACATATGTATGGGATCTTTCTTACAATAGTGCCTGAGTCTTAGGTTGTTGCCTTCAGGTTTCACCTTAAAATCCACTTCTGCTATGAATCCTATCAAATACCTAATAGTGGAAAGACAGGTGAAATGTTGTGGGATTTTTATGATGTTTGGGCTTAATTCAGTTCTGGTTTGGACAGCTTCAATTTCCTAAGGTACCCACATTCACAAGCAGCTAAAACATAAGCTTTATGGATGACCTGCACCCCAGAGAAATAGATCTAGGTTGCCTGAAATACAGTAAAAAATATGCTTATGCAACTAGGGAGGTCTGATATAATAAGTCAATGATATCTGGAAATCAGTCTGGAGTAGAAGCCTGTTTCTGGACAGCTGTGTAGCTCTCCAGACAGGAGTTTAATTGTTTATCACACCAGTAAGTTTATTCCAGCAGAGTGTTGCTAGACTATCTTCTTCAGCTATATCCATCTTTATCTTACACTGTAAGGTATGAATGAATTTCACTGAATTTTGCCTCTTAAACTGATGTTCTCGACTACTAAACTGAGGCATTTTGTACCTTAGGATTTCTTAGTAGAAAAGGCAGGGAGGCACCTCCCTGCCTGAAAGATCTCACTTAATCCCTGCATCCCTTTCTCCAAGCTTTTCTTGTTCTCTGTAATTACTGCTGAAGAAGCCTGAAATGTTGCATAAATTCGAGTAAGCAGCATTCATCCAGACCTCAAATCTTTAGTGCAAATTCTTTCCTTTATTTTACATGTAGAAATATTTTCATGTAGTGAGGCTTTGATTCATGATTGAGCTGTTCTGATCTTGGGTCATTAACAGGAACAATAATCACTCTGATCTTAATCTTCTAGGTTGGGATGGCTCTTAGGGACCTTGAGTTCTATTCCCATCAGAGCCTTGATGAAAAGTTTGTTTGGAATTCTGTCTTAGTAATCACGTGCAACACGGTTCCAAATCTGGATGTAATTTCCCCCCCCGAATTTCATGTGCTACAGAGTTCACAAGTTCATGGTGGTACCACATCTGTGTCCAGGTGGTGCCCAGGTTAGCTTGTGGAGGGATGACTGAAACTCATCCCAAAGAACTGGTTTCATACTTGTTTTTTGTAGCCATCTGGGCACCACAATACAAAGGAAGCATCTGAAAATTAACAGAAGCTGTCAGAGGTGATTTTCCTGGTTATTCTTAAACTCAACAATGTCAATAAAGCCTCTGACAACTTAGTCTAAATGTGAAAAGGGAAACAAGAGAAAATTACAAGGTTGAGGTACCCTGAGGGTCCTGTGATTTTGTTCAGGAAGCGGCTGATGAGTATTTGCCACAGGGCTGCGTGCGACAATGGTAGTTCTTTTTGTGTACAATATCCTTTGTATGATGTTGCTTTCTTAAACCTTTGTTGCATCTTACAGGCTCATGCATACCAAATTTTCTTTAGAGAACCCTAACAGCAAAAAAGCATTAGAGCTGTTGCTGGTCTAAGCCATTGCAAATGAATCATACTTGAATGTATTTAGACTGGTTATATCCTGTATTATCACCCCTTCAGTACTCCAGGTGTTTATCATACATAGAGAAATGCAATAAAAGATAAAAATATCAGAAAGAAATCACAGTAATCTCAGTCTGAGGTTCATGTTGGAAAAAAAAAAAAAAGAAGCGAGTTCTGTGCTCTCCCCTACTAAGCTGTTCTACAGACTTTAGAATAAGTGGGACCAAGAAGAGCTCCCTGTTTCTTCAACTACCACACAATTCTATTTCCTAACGTATTTTTGATGCACCATCAGGCTTTCCAAAATTGCAACAGGGTTTCATGCTCTTTTCAAGGCGAGGTAGTTTTCATTCCCAGGTGGAAGACAGCCTGGAGGCACCTAGGCCCCCCAGATCACCCATTCTGTGGGAAGGGGGATCCCAGTGGATACCTGATGTTAACAGGGTGCCAGCATCATGACAGCACACCTGCCATACCCCATCTGCAAAATGGAGGTGAGGTTGGGAAGGATCGTTGCCTTTCCCTCATCCCAGTTCTCTGAGGTATATGTCTCTCAGCTCACAGGGATGTGACAATTTTGAAATGTGGCTGGAGTTAATCCCAACTCATTAGGTGATTGGATTATCCTGTGCAGGTTCTGTGGTGCTCAAGATTTCTTTAAAAATCAGTAAATGAAAACCAAACCAAACAAAACTAAAAAGGATTAAAAATCCTGACATTTACCTCAGTAAAAAATGATTTCTGAATGCTGTATTTTTTGCAGTTATGCTGAACCATGAAGAAAAACATTTTCAGAGTGAGACTTAAAGTTTGGTACCTACATCCAGAGATGAAAACAAGATTGCTTTTGAGCCTTCAGAGTTTCTTGCTGTAGCTGCCTGTTAAAAATAAAAAAGTACCTTGCTGCAGCTGCACGTTAAAAATGAAATAAAGTCAACCCCCCACTTTTTATTTAGACACATACATGACCTGGATTTCAGAGCAATTTCACCAGCAGCAGTCACTTCAGAAATTAATATAAAAGTAAAAATATGTACTAAATTTATTTCCACTGTAAAAGAATAGAGATCTGTGTGTTTCCTGTTTAACTGCAGCATGACAAAAAATTACTGCATTAAAATAAGTACATATTTCACTAGGTTCTACATGTATGCAAGTTGCTAGACAGCTGGAAAGGATAGCCAAACAAAAGGAAGGATATAAGCAAGAGATTTGGTTGCCATTGAAGCAGAAATTTTCATTTTTTTCAGTATATCCGTACTTTATCTCTGAAGGCCTGACCGAGTTGAAAACTATACTGCTATATAGCTGACCAAAACACAAAATGAAATTTAGACAGACTATAGGCAGAATGTCTTAACTTTTTCTTTCTCATGTTTTCCTTCCTCTCTTCTTTGGTCTAGTGGTTAGAGAGATGTTGGGTTGACTTGATGCTGGAGGTCCTTTCCAACCATAATAATTCTATGATTCTTTTCAGCAGCCAAAAGTGGTTTACTGCTGTGTATTTTTTTTTTAGTGTTCCCCAATCAGAGAGCATCCACTTGTTTGTCCCTTGAGCTTCATCAGCTCACTGAGCCGCTTGCTCTGCTGGTATTGCAGCATGATGAATTGTCCTAATGAAACTTGTTTGATTTTTCTTATATCCACTTCTAATAAACACTTAAATGCTTAAGCCACTCAAGGGGACAGCATCAAGTCATGCAAGCCTCTGAGTGCTCAAAACCAACTTTACAGTGAAAGGAGAGAAAGGTAGTACCTACTCAGAGGCATAAAGCTTGAGATAAAAGCTGAAACTCATGTACTGCAGTCATGTGCTGCCTGCAGGTGCTCAACAGGGGGATAACTTTACAGCAGCAGAGGATATGATCAGCTTCCCTGGCTCATCTAACCCACTATTTTGAAAATAACTGAAAAGCCAAGGCCAGTCAGCACCAGGTTGACATCATATTTTGGCTGATAGCAAACCACATGGTTTAGTGTTTTTTACAGGGCTGGGAATAATGTTGGGCTTGATGATCTTGAAGGTCTCTTCCAGCCAAAATGATTCTATGATTCTACGATCCTGTGACTCTATGATATTATCTTTTCTTCTCAATTATGAGACACTAAGTCTTTAGAGATATTTAGTAATGAATAATAAAAATATTAAAGTAATAACAT